>FXXK01001253.1:66481-81932 GCA_900184695.1 Betula pendula
TAAGACAACAATTTTAAATATGAGTCAATTTTTCTTCACAAACACTACTTATGTCAATATCCCTTTTAAGTCTCTCCTCTCCTCTCTCTTTCAGAAAACTAGACGCTCTTGATGTTGTTGGGCGGGGAGGAGTATCGCTTCCCTCCTCCACCCTCCCCCTTCCTCCTCTCCCCTTCTCTTCTTGCCTCTCGTAGGCAGCAACCGCTCTTTTGGTGGTCTTTCCTCCTCTTTGGAGGCTATTACTCCACAAGCAACTTTATCGACTCCCCTTCCACCACGTGGTGGCCGGGTCTCCACCTCCTCTTATGCTCACAGCCCCCGGATCTACTTCTTTCGAGTTTTTAAATCTGGTTTTTCAAAACTAGATCTGTAAACTTGGAAGAATTCCACCACCTCACGTCGGCACCCCCTCCGCTCCGCTCTCGGTCAGTAGATCGGCTTTGTGGATTTATTTTTTGCATTTATTTTCTGTTTTCTTTAATTTTCTTGTATTTTGTCTGTCGTCCTGGGTCTTGGATCAAGGATGTGGTGTGTCTCCTGCCCTTTAGGGTCGAGGAGTGTAGATTTGGTGGGTGGGAGAATAACTCTCACGACCTGGATAAAGGAGTGCGTTTCGGGCTAATCATGTCCCGATCTAACCTTAGATGTCTGTCTGTGAGCAGATCTGCTCCTTTTCTGGAGTTGTTCTTGGGTTAGTGGTGGTTGTAGTCATAGACAGTTCTTTAATTGTTAGATGCTTTTGTCCAGTCTATGCTGTGTAATTTCATAGCGTTTGTGCTATGTTTAATCTAGGGTGTACAACCGGTTGCGGTTGCGGTTTTTAGGCAATAACCGGAACCGTAACGGCGGGGTCCCCGGTTATTGTATTTTTAAAAACCGGAACCGCAACCGGACCCAGTTGCGGTGCTAATAACCGGTAACCGGTTTTAAATGTATGGATTACAAAAAAAAAAATATTTTTAATCACTTCTCATTAAAATTTATTTTTGAAATAGGAGAGTAAAAAAAATTTATTCATATTCAATGTGGAAACAACTGGACAAGTTCATATATATATATATTTTCGCTTCCTTTCTCTTTTTTTTTCTTCTTTTCTTCTCTGAGAGAGAGCGGGGAGCTGCTCCCTAATGCCTCCCTGCAGCAGAGAGCTCCAGGGGAGCTCCCTGCTCCCTGCAAGCTCTCCTGCTCAGGGAGCTCAATCTCCCTGCAGCAGGGCAGCTTCCTATTTGATGAGAGAGAGAGGGAGAAAAAGAAGAGAAAAAGAAAAAAAAAAATGAAAAAAAAGATAAAGTAATATTCATCTCTAAAATATAATATATATTATAATACTAGGTATATATAGTATAGTATATGTAGTATATATATAATATAATTATTATTATTTAAAAACGGTTATCCGGTTATCACGGGTTAAAATAACCGGTTTTTTTTAAATTAATTAACCGCAACTGCAACCGCACCTAACCGGTTATCCGGTTGCGGTTTTCCACGGCTTTTTCGGTTGTCCGGTTATCGGTATCCGGTTATTTCCGGTTTATCCGGTTATAAGCGGTTAATTAACCCGCCCCCGCTTAGTACACTCCTAGTTTAATCTGCGGTTTAAGGCTTCTATTGTAAAGAGCTTTATGCTCGATAGATTTATTATATTAATGGAATTTGGCAAGATTCCTCAACTCAAAAAAAAAAAAAAAACAATTTTAAAATATGAACATTTGAAAAAAGACAAATTTTTTAAAACATGACCATTAGAATAAAGCAAATATTCAAAAATATGACGGTTAGTAAAAGATAAACATTCAAAAATATAAATGTTTGAGAAAGAAAAAAAGAAATATTTGAAAATATATTTAAATGGAATAGTAATTAGTGGATAGTTATTTGCTGAGGCTGTTAGGGGTGCTTTAAAAAATTTGATGGTAAATAAAGAAAAGTAGTTTTCAGTTAAATTGGCTAGTAAAAATTTGTTGAGTCCACTAGGATGCTCTAAAACACGCCCCCCGTCCTTCGGTTAGATTGTTCCCCTTTCTCTTTGAGTGAAAATTATCGAGAATTTATTAACTCGGGTTTAAAATGAATCGATTATTCTTATTTTTTATAAGACATTTTAAAAAAATGTCAAATGTCTTAGATATGCGATTAATGATTCTTTACAACTTCTTTAAAAGTATAATTTTTAAATTATATAAATTTAGGTCATTTTTTTACATCAAATGAATTAAAAAATGCTATATATTAAAATGTAGCATGTTTTCGAAGCAGCTAAAAAAAAAAATTCATTTGAAAATATTTTTTCTTCACTTTTGAAGAGACGTTTTTTCTTTAATAAAGCAAAAGACATTTTTTAATTTAAAACTTTTTTACGACATAAATCACAAGAACATGATGAAAATATATCAAATTCTCATTAGTAACATGTCATATTTTTAATAGATAGCATTTTTCAAATAATTCGATATAAAAAATGGCATGAATTTACGTAATTTGAGAATCTACACTTTCAAATAAATTGTAGGAAATCCTTATCTATATATTATGTGAGATGTACATATTTTCTTTAATATTCTTAACCTCCATTAATTCTCATTCTACAAACTTAGGAACTTAAACATTAGGTTTTGAGGACCCAAACATGTTAACGAATACTTGTCATTTATTCGAGTTTGAAGAAATTTATGTCATTTTTTTATTTGGTAAGGGTTTATTTATATGAATAATTATTTTTATGAGAATATCGAACCCCTTACGAAAAGGAATAGATAACATTTTCAAAAGGAATTTTTTTTAAAAAAAAATTAAAAACGTTGAATGTGGTGAGTGGCCGCACCACCTCTGGAACGCCTCGTGGTGGACCCCCAAAGTGCTCCCGGGGGGGGGGTGACCACCTGCAATGCATTTGGGGGTGGCCAAGACCACCCCGATGCTCACGGCTACCCTTGGTTTTTGTTTTTAAATTTATTTTTTATTTTTTAGAAAAATAAGAAATTATGTGTTTTTTTTTTAGTAATTTTGGTTCAATTCTAATTAGAGTATTTGATGAACCTAATTCCATCATGTGCTCTTCATTCTCCTTAAAATTATCATATGCTTTAGCCTTCATTATTGGGCAAACTTTTATTAGATATTAAGTCCTAAATTATTGGTGGTCGGACAAAAAACACGTATATAGAACTATTAACAATTCTTCTTCCAAGTATTCTCTGTGCACTTTTTTTTTTTTTGTGTGTATTTATTTATTCAACATGACTTGACTTAATTAGAAAAAAAAAAAAACATGACTTGACTTGCAGAACTCTGACATAATTTAGGACTATCCATTTAATGAAAAAACAGGACTCTGTATTTAATTCTAATTGCACGGAGATGGACATTTCGCACTCTTCTGAGCCATACGATTAATTTTCCTTAATCCCGGCCGTGGGTTTTACTTCCATCTCATTAATGCGTCCAACTAAATTTTCTCTTGACTTCTTTAAGCCGTCTGACCTTTAAATTTCACCCTACTACTTCTTGCAAGCCATCAAACACTAACTTGTTAAGCATTTCAATTTCAGCCGTTGGATTAGGCCTTTTTAAACCTCCAATCCTTATCACTCAGAGTTTAATTTCTCTCACCTACACAACC
Organism: Betula pendula; assembly: GCA_900184695.1. Lineage (NCBI taxonomy): Eukaryota > Viridiplantae > Streptophyta > Magnoliopsida > Fagales > Betulaceae > Betula > Betula pendula. The sequence continues at coordinate 70,104 of FXXK01001253.1, forward strand.
ATATAGCAGTTAAGGCAGTCATGCGACCACTCTTAAAAACACGCCCCAGTTGTTACGGTATTAGGACTAGTCAGTTTTTCACTGACTGGCATTTTTATCCTCTCCATTTCTTTGAAATGAAGAGGATGCTTCTCCGTCCTTACGTTAGATTTGTTCCCTTCTTTTTTGAGGGAAAATTTCGCACTTTTATTAAACTCATCCAACTATAATACTCTAAAGTCATAATATCATGGATAGTAGTAAGGTATTTTTCATTTATATTTGCTTTTCTTTTGACATCTTTCTTACATTATGATTCGAGACTCTGCAACATTGTCTTCAAATCGTCTATTAGATTTTGTACCAAATTCAAGATTGGCACTCTTTTTGTAATACGTGTACTATTTTTAGTGCATCACCTTCTAATATAATATTTTGTATTCTTATATCTATGCCAAATTTCACAATCTCTTTTATTCTGTAAAGGCTTCCATTATAGTTGGATTAATTAGAGTGTTAACAACAATTTTTCTTATATTTTTCTTCAATATAAGGAACCAAACTATTTTTTATTTTTCTATTTAAATAAGCTCCACAGCAGCTTTCCTTATTATTTTTCTATATCGTTTAAATATTCTTAAAATTAAATATTAAAAAAAAGAGAAACTATTTAGAAATTGTTTTAAACAAATGGTAGAGGAAAAAGAAATGAGATATAAAGTTTTTTATATTAAAAGAATGCTAAGGGAACCACTTTTGATTTTCTAGATAAAGGAAACAATTTTTAGTTTCTTTGATGTTTCTATAGTTTAGGAAAGCTACTGCAGATTTTTTTTGAGTTTTTTTAACAGTTTTTCTTACACTAGGGAAGAGTATGGGATTTAAGGGAAGCTATTGTTAATGTTCTTAATGTTAGAGAATCAACTACTTTTTGCTTCCCTATTCAAATAAACTCCAAATAGCTTCCCTTATCATTTCCCTATACTATTTAAATATTCTTTAAATTAAATAATGGAGAAGAAAGAGAAACCATTTAAAAAAATTTTTTTCAAACAAATGTTAGAAGAAAGAGAAGGGAAAGAAAAAAAAATTATATTAGAATAATGTTAAGGAAACTACTTTTGGTACCCTAAATGAAGTGAACAACTTTTAGTTCTCTAAGTGTTTCTTTAGTTTAGAGAACACTAAGAGAAACGGCTATAAGATTTTTTTTAATAATTTTCTTTCACAAAGAAATTGAAAAGGGTTTAAGAAAAATTGTTACTGATACTCTTAACTCTTCCTTTAGCCATTCATTCAAACTCTATAAGGTCTTGGCAACCAAGTATTCGTCCAAGCAGCATATAAGGGAAATTTATGGAAGTAAACTCTTCCTTCTGGCTACTTTAGCCATTCATTCAAACTCTTCCTTCTCAAGCTTTTATAATAACTCACATGCTATTTGTATAAAATCCTCCCCTTTCCTAGACATTTTTGAATTTTTCTAATACAATTCCCCCATGCGTCATTTGCTAATGGACATTGACACCAATTCCTATTATGACATGTATTCTTCTTCTCCACCAAGAGTAGTTCTAAATATTCAACTCTCATTTTAATATTAACACTTTTTTTTTTAAAAAAAAAAAAGGTTGATAGGCAGTATTATCACATCAGCTCAGTGAAATGAGAGTTGAATATGCAGTATTATTCCTCCACCAAATACGACATGTATTCTCCATCTGTACCCTACAAATCGGGCACAATTAAGGGTTAGGATCTCTTGTAAAAAATATAAAACTTAAAAATTGCCACATAGTAAAAAGTTACCTAACGCCCATTAAGAAAAAGAAAATGACTAAAAATTTCTTTGGGATTGCGTTGGAAAATTGAGCTGTTGTTTATAGAAAAATCAGAAATAGCTTTTTAGGAAAAGTTTCATTTTCAAGCTTCTTCCAAAACACAGTTTTAGGCTTTCTTAGAACAAAAAAGTAAAAAAAGTGATTTTTATATATTATACAGAAGTTAAACATAACACAACATGTTTAACCAATGAAATAAGCAATATTAAATTACCTGACCAAAAGTAATTTACAATATTGAATATTGTTAGAGCTACAACATGATCCTATATCTCTAGAAGAAGTTTATATATCCTGACTATATGGCTATTTTCTATTATGGATATGAAATAACCAACATCGTTATGTGCAGAGCACAGAACTGAGTGTGAGCAGAGGCTGAAGGCAAAACCTTCTTTTCTCTGGACCTCATTACTCTGCATTTCCAAATAAAATTGTCTAAAAAACTTACATATTTATTCCATAAGCTTCGGACCTCCGGAAACCCAATCTCAAGCCATGGCTTTGCAGGGTCACTGAAATGTACAACAGCAGCAACTTCCAATATCTCTGGATGAACTTCTGCAAATTGATAACATAAACCAGCCAGATTAAGGAAGGTGATTCTAATGCTGAAAACATTAAGGGAAAAAAAAGTTTCAGGGTCTTCTCTCAATAAAGTATAAAGGTAAATCTAACATATCATGATATCACCATCTTTTGAATATTTACTCCACTCTGTTCCTAACTACTACACTTGTTCCTAACAAGTCATCTGCAACATATGGCAAAACTATCAATTAAAATAAATAAAACAGCACACAAATACAAAGAAGCATATAAATTTGTGTAATTCCAAGACAGAAGATGACTCTGTGAGTTGACCTTGAATCCATCAACGCCCCTATTCACGGAACACAATAAATTGTTCAACAGAAGGAAAGAGAAACAATCACATAAAACAAGATAACGTCAAAATTATCCATACATATTCCAATCCAAATAACGGGATTAAATCCATATTGAATAATAATATAATAAATTATTCTACAAATTTGCATTAAGCTGAATATTTGAATTAAGGTCAGTAAAGTGTGTTCTATGCTAACTAGGTCCTCCCCGTGATTAAAAGAACAAAATTTCCAAAACTCAATTTCTTGTCTTTTCCTAAATTTTCTCAGCAACCAAACGGCTAGATTCCAATAACAAACAAACTAGAACAAATTCAGCAATGAAATTAAGGTGAATTTATTGAAAAAAGAAACGAAAATCATACTTTTTACCGATACGCAAAAGCGACAATCATGGAGTGATTCCGCGTGAAGAAATATCTCTTACCGGCCTCCAATCTCCAATCCTTCCTCTCTGAGACTTGCTCATACCCCGCGCTTCTCAAAAGCTTCTTTGCCTCATGTAAAACGCCATCGTATTGACAAAACAAGCTTAATCACTCACTAACAAGAAAAGGAGGGTAAGAGGGGATGAATATATGAGGGATTCCGATTTTTTTATGTCAGGCCGGTATTCTTTATCTATTAGTTGTCTATAATCTACACAAAATATGGTGAATTTGCACATTTTCATTTAGTGTTTTTATGTTCGTTTGGATGTTTTTCTCTTGTTTATCATATACTGATGGTAGACAGTGGCGGAGCCAGGAATGCTATCAAGGAGGGGCGGAAGCGGAACTAAAATAATATAATATAATATATAATTTTTTTCTCTTTTATATACTATTTTTTATTATAATATAATGAAAGTATAGTAATTACAATTCAAAATATAAATTTAACATAATATATGTATAAGAAAAACATAGCTATCAACTTCATAAATATAGTCAAATTGATATATCAGTTCACATATAGGCATTAATACAAAAGACAATAGATTCACCTAAAAATACAAAATACAAAGTGTTTTAAAATTGTACCCTACGCGATTTTATAACCATAAAATCATCAAGTATCAAATCTAAACTGAAGCTCTCAAAAATCTCCTTTTTAATGTAAATAACTAAATTATTTGCAAGAAATTCATCCTCCCATTTGTTACGAAGTCTTGTTTTAACAATTTTGATAGCTGAAAATGCTCGCATCAGTAGTTGTCATAGACACTGGAAGAGTCAAAACAAGACGAATCAATCTATCAAAATCAAAAACCCCTAAATTAACCCCTAAATTCGAACCTAATAAAAATCATGCTAATTTACATGATTCTGTAGCTCTAAAATCAATGGTGTAACGATAATATATACACAACTGAAAATCATCAATTTCACTCAAACCATTAGGTCATCTCCATCAAAAATACCCAAATGAAATCAAGTATCAAAACTGAGCACACACACATTTCATGCTTCACGGCCATAGCCAAATTTTTCAAAAACAAAATTCAGCAAAACCCAATCGGTTAACAGCAGTAAAATACTCAATAAATCTATTTCAAAATAGAGCACACACAATCACTCCACTCGGTTAAAAGAAAAAGAAAAGAAAAAAGATGAAAAGAGAAGAGAAAAAAACGGACGGATTACCGATCACGGGACTTACAGGGGAAGGGGGGGCGTTAAAAGAAAAAGAAGAAAACTGAGCATCTGAGCTGGGCGTTAAAAGAAAAAGAAAAGAGAAGAAAAAGTGAGGCTGCGAGGCTGCGTTAAAGAAAACACACACAAAAAAAAAAGGGGGAAAGGGGGGGCGTCAGCCGGCGTCAGACTTTGAAATTTTCTTTTTTCTTTTTTAAAGGGGGGGCGCGCGCCCCTGCGCCGCCCCCTGTACATCCGCCCCTGGATCATGGTAGTCTATACTGGACCCAAAGTGCCTTTTGAGCTTACTAAATAAGCCCTTGATTTTCAATCATTTGAAAAGGTCCCCTAGAGTTGGCATCAAAAGGTCTTTCTATGTCAATTTTCAAAATCAAATAGAAGGTTTTCAATAGTACTACCATGCCTCTCCTCGTTGCAACATCATTTGTGGCTGAAGACATACCAAGGAATGCAAGCAAGGGCTCTAATTCAGATGAACCTACAATTACAATAGATGCTAGAACAGCTTCTAATGTATTGGGATGTAACAGTGTCGCTCTGCTCACGTGAACGGCTAATGAGATTGTGAAGGCCCGATTCAACATAATGAACTTCAGAGCATGCCATATCAAGATCCTCACTTTTAGTGAAAGAATGAAACACAAAATAAATGACTCTAAATATTTAATTCGTATTCTAAACCTGAAATAATCTATGTACAGGTCTCGATGGAATGGCCGAAAGAAAGCTACTACCCTCTGTATCTACTGCCTTGCTTTTAGCAGTTGCAATGATACTGTCGAGGCTTTGGCAATGTATTTGGGACCTGAAGTATTTTTTAATATGATGTGCATATAATCTGTAAGTAGATATTTGTGGTGGGAAATATTGGCTTCCATTTTTCTTCTTAATCAAATAAGAACTTGTTACAGCACATAAGTTGCATAATTTTTGAAGATGACTTTCCTTGAGAGTCTTATTTATGCTCAATCCCTTAAGAAAAGTAGGACCGATTTCTGTAAACAGCTTATGATTATATACTTTCCTTGGAGTCTTCTTTATTTAGTCTTATTTTAAATAAACAGCTTATGGTTATTGATTATATAATCATACTTGTATAAACAGCTTATGATTATATACTTTCCTTAGAGTCGTCTTATTTTCAATATGATTATATGTTTCCTTAGAGTCTTATTTTGATTAAACAAAATTTAAACCATAGTCTTATTTATACAAGTATGTATATGACTTTTGTTTTTTAGTATGTATATGACTTAACTAATGAATCTGTAAGAAAGAAATAGAAAACTCATCAAAAGAAAACAGAATAACTAATAACGAACTAACTTGACTTCAGCCTATCTAACAAACTTCCTGCTCATCAAACTTCGTTCCAGTTGTAAAATCCAAATATATATATATTTTTTTTCCATTCACTTCTTTTAATTGAATCTATTAATTAGAATGACTGAACATCAATGGCAATGGCAGAGTTCGTTTGAGGTGGTACCTGAGTATATAGTATTGTTTCGTTGTTCTTCGCTATAAATGGTTGTACTTTTTTCTCAGTAGTCTAGTTGTTGGATTGGGTATGTTTTTGTTGGGCATTCCTTCGCTATAAACGGAAGGAAAGTTCCTGATTAGATATACCAAGTAACCAAGTGATTGTACACGCAAAAACAACCAAATATTCTAGCGATTTACTCTGACATGCATGGTCACCTTTTTACCCTGTACAATTTTCTCCCATTATATATAATGCAAGTAAATAGCACGATTGTTCAGCAACATTTTGCTCATGAACTAAAAGACAAGGCATTGAAACAAGAAACCATCTAAAGAAGGTAAAGAAACTATAAATAATGCATTAAGACCCTGTAATTTGGAGATGCACTTAGAATTTCTATATCAAATGCATTTTGCTCGAATCTTCAAATGTGTTTTTTTTTTGTTAAGTATTGCAATTGATAACTTTTAAAAAATTTAATAGAAGAACCTTGTGTTTTCACAAGTTCAACTAATGGAAAATTATCATACAAAATCATAGGATAAGTAATGCACTCTACTACAATAAAAAATAAATAAATTAAAAGACAGATCATATATATACAAGATCCCACCAAAGCATTTTACATACAACATCTTAATGCCACACTAATCCAAACTACACCAAAACAATAATGAAAAAGGGAATAAACACATTACACACAGAAAAATAAGATTAAAAATAGAAAACACATGTCTAATAATACATAGATTGCTTTGGAAAGGTATCTTGCTCAAACTATTTTATTTAATTTCTGTGTCTCCTCCAGCTCACTGGCCTTATTCGTAAGGTCTTCATTAACCAATCACGTTTCCTTGCAATCACAATCTGCCCAATTATTACTCCAACAACAAATCCAAATCCATATCCAATCACAACTATTTTCCAACCAAATTCAAATGGTGATCCAGAGTCTTGACTTTCTCCAAGGATTGAAGATTGAGAAGGCACCTCATCAGAATTCTCACATTTTCTTGTCAATGGACTCCCACACAAACCTGGATTCCCTTCAAATGAATTGTTATCAAATGTATTAAATTGTTTCCCTTGTGGTATAAGTCCCACAAGATTATTATAAGAAACATTGAAGAATGCTAAGGAAGTAAGTTGTGTTAGCTGCAATGGAATCTCCCCTGACAAATTGTTATGAGAAAGGTCCAGTGCTTCCAAATCCATAAGGCTCCCTAAAGATGGTGGTATGTGACCGGTGAGACAGTTATTAGAAAAATTCAGCAACTTAGCTCCCTTTAAATTTCCAATAGATTTCGAAATCTCTCCGACAAATTTGTTGCTTGAGAAATCAATGGCTATAAACAATTCTTGGACCTTCTCGTAGGGCATATTCTTGCCTTTGTTTGTCATCATCATAGAGTAAGTGTAAATCAAAGGCAATTCAAGATTAGGAGGTTGTATTTCTAAGACTTGAATATATGTTACTTGATGCACATTCTCAAACTTTTTGGCCTTCCAATTTTCAAAAAAGCCCAATGGCAGCTTACCGATAAAATCATTGTAAGAGATGTCAAGGATTCGCATGTTAGGGAACTTAAAATAAGTTTCAAGTGTCCCCATTGGATCATAGAATTTGTTTGACCGTAAAATGAGAACCTCTAAATTTGAAAGATTTCCCAACCAAAATGGAAATATATCAATGAATTTGTTATCACTAAGATCAATGACCTTTAGCATTGTACACTCAGCCAACGATCTCGATAACTGCCCTTGGAATTGGTTTGACCGCAAAACGAGAACCTGTAAATCTAAAAGATTTCCCAACCAAGAGGGAATTATATCATCCAATTGGTTAGTGCCGAGGTCTAGCACCTTGAGCATCGTACACTTGGCCAGTGCTCTTGGTAAATGCCCATGGAATTTGTTTGACTGTAAAACGAGAATCTCTAAATTTGAAAGATTTCCCAACCAAGAGGGAAATATATCATCAAATTGGTTATCACTAAGATCAAGAAGCTTTAGCATTGCACATCCCGCCAGCGACCTCGGTAAATGCCCTTGGAATTTGTTTCGACTGAAATTTATAATCTGCAATTTGCTTCCTTTTGTCCAAGTTTCTGGGAAGCTTCCTCGAAAATTATTCCTTCTTAGATCAAGTAGGTATAGAAAAGCACCAAAGTTGTCCACGCATCGAGGAAGTGAACCATTTAAGTTGTTATTAGCCAAATCAATGACTTGAAGAGAACTCAAATTGCAAAACAATTCCGGAACATTTCCAGTCAATGAATTATTTGAAATATAAAAACGTTGAGTGGAGATTGGCGGAATAGGAAGTGATCCTTGGAGCAAATTGGACCTGAGATCTAGAACTTCTAGACTTGTAGTGCTTGTGTTCCACATCCATTCTGGGACGCCATGAATCTTATTATTGGACAGGTATAAATACCTTAACTTATCTTGGTTTCTTAGGAAATTTGGAAACTCGCTCAAGTTGCAAGAAGAAAATCCTAAGCTTTCAAACTTTGGAAGAGTTGCATTGGCACTGGTTTCTTTAGTAAGTAACAACAATTGATTACCAGAAATTTCCAATGTAGTTAAGTGTTTGAGCTTAACAAACTTGTCAGACTCCACAATGAGGTAGTTCTCTGAAAGATCAAGAGATTCAAGATTCTCGAGGTTGAAGATTGAGTTTGAAATTTGGCCATGAAGATTGTTGGCTGAAAGGTACAAGGAACTTAATTGTGTGAGGTTCATAGGCCCAAAAGTAATTGGACCAGTAAACTGATTCTCGCTCAGGTCAAGGCTTTTCAATCGTGTCTCGTTTATGAGCCCAAAATGCATTTCACCACTCAAAAGATTATCACTTAGAAAAACAAAACTCAGTTGGGGCAAGTTTACAAGCTCAAAAGGGACGGAACCTGTCAATTGATTGTCAAAAATGTATAGACTAGAGAGTTGAACAAGGTTTCCAAGGGAAGGCGGGATGTTACCCACAAAAGCGTTAAATGAAAGGTCAAGATCAACGAGTTTAGTGAGGTTACCAAGTGAAGGCGGGATGTTACCCACAAAAGCATTCATTGAAAGGTAAAGAGAAGTGAGGTTAGTGAGCTTACCAAGTGAAGAAGGAATGGACCCCGAGAAATTGCAACCCCCGATGTCCAACTCAGTCAAGAAGCCCATGTTTCCCGAGAAATTGCAACCCGAGATGTCCAACTCACCTGAGAAATTCGTCTCTTGGAGATTCAATGTCTCAAGCGGACTACTCCATGTAAAGCCTGGCAAATGACCGGTGAGGCGTTCATTGTAACCCACATAAAGAAACCGTAAATTTGATAGCTTAAAGATGTCCACTGGAAATTCTCCATACAAACCACAACCACCGAGAGAGAGGAATGTTAAAGAAGACAAGTTTGCCAGAATATTAGGCACCGTAGAGCTAATGTTCACGCAACGCAAATCAAGCTTTTCTAGGCGGGTCAAATTTCCAACTATGCTTCTTAGGTCGGGATTTCTGAGTTCCAAAGGATTTCCAAACAAGTCCGGATGATATTGGTCTGACAAATCAAGGGATGACAAGTGCGACAATTGTGAAATTTCTAACGGGATTTGACCAGTAAAGTAAGACGAAGAGAGATTAAGAACTGTTAATCTTGAAAGATCACGTACCTGGGATGGGATTTGAGAGTAGTTAAAGTCATTGAAGGCAAGGTTAAGGCTTTGGAGGTGAACAAGGCGAAAAAGGCTACTGCTGGAGTTAATAGAACCTTTTAAGCAACTATCACTGAGGTCGAGGCCAATTACATGACCTGTGCTCTCATCGCACTCCACCCCATCCCATGAGCAGCAATCACTTTTGTTTCCTTCTACTTTCGGCCAAGATGCAACCTTTTGACAATATGGATATTCATCGATGAAAAAGCTTTCCTTGAATTGCAACAAGGCAGAGCTCTCACCATGATGGCACAGGGGTTGAATAAAAGGCGAAGAAAGATGCAACTGTGAAAGTAAGAAAAGCAAGGGCATGAAAATGAAGAGAGAAAGGCGCGGGAAACCCATAATTTTGTACTGAAGTTTGTTTGGTACTCTTTAGATATGCTTGGAAGTGATTCAAGTGAGGCTCGGAGAGCTTTAATTTATAGGCTGCACAGAAGTTTTGTGCACTTAATATGAAAGCCTGGCAGTTGCAAGCTTTACTCTATAAGTCTCACTTGAATTCAATTCATTTGCGTGTGTCAGGGGATCTTAGATCACAAGTAATGAGCAGTCTCATTATAAGATGCTGTTACCACTTGTCCTTACCGTTCGATATTTTGAGATTTGTTACGTATGATGATCAAATTTGGTTCTTCCAATCAAAATGAAGGGTTGAGGGATGAGAGATAATTAATTTATTTGGTATGTTACACTCAAGTAGAACTCGTCGTTGTTGTAGTCAAGCTGTCACTCTCTCCCCTCTGCCAATATGTCCTTAAATTAAATACAAGTCGTCCTGTGAAGACTTTAACCACCTTAGCATTTAACTTACAAAAAAAAAAAACCACCTTAGTATTTCCAGCTTCTTTTTCAAAGCAAAATAAAAAAATACATTGACAATTCAAAACAATACAATGTGTCATCTCTCTTTCTTATAATTAAAAAGATTAATTTTATACTAAAATTAAACAGTTATGATTCTGATGGTTAAAAAAACTCAAAAGTTACGAAAAATAAAATAAAATTGGTTGGAATAAATTTTAGGAAAAATAGATACAGAACAAGAAAGTTGATGAAGCAAAAAAAAAAAAATATATATTATATGAGAGTTTCTAAAACTAAAAATATTAAATTTGAACCCACATTTACTTAAATTCAGTTAGAGCGAGATGAACCGATCAATTTGGTGTTGCTATATTATTAGAATTTACAAGGCATTTTCTTTTGTTTTGTTAAGCATGAAGAAAATTGGATCAAACTATGGATCTTCATATTCCTCTTAGCTTTTTTAGAATTTCTAGAAAATTCTATTATTTAGATTTGTTCAAATCCTAAATTATTGGTGGTCGGACAAAAAACATGTGGTTATCTTTCTTCTTCCAAGTATTTTCTGTGCTCTTATTTTATGTGTGTGTTTTTTTCTTGCACGGGGATGACTTGACTTGGCTTGTATTTTTCTTCCAAGTCAAGTCATGTATTTATTCAACAATACTATGCATTTAATAGCCCAGAAAAAATAGGACTCTGTATTTAATTCTAACTGCACGGAGATGGACATTTTGCACTCTTCTGAGCCGTACGATTAAATTTTCCTTAGTCCCCGCCGTGGGTTTTACTTCCATCTCATTTAATGCCTCTTACAAGTTTTCCTCATGAGTCATGTCTGCATACTGTCGCTAGCTTGCTCGATTTTTGTAACTTCTAGACGCTTCCCCATGACATCTTTTTCTCTTTTGTAAGTTTTCCCATGACTTCTTTAAGCCGTCCGATTTTTACCTTTTTAAATTTCAGCCGCTACTTCTTGCAAGCTGTCAAACACTAGCCTTTTAAGCATTCTAATTTCACCCGTTGAATTAAGCCTTTTAATCCTAAACCTCCGATCCTTATCCCTCAAGGTTTAATTCCTCTCACCTATAGAGTCATGTGGCAGTCATGCGATCACTCTTAAAAACACTTTAAATTGTTCCCTTCTTTTTTGAGTGAAAATTTCGGACTTTCATTTATATTTGCTTTTCTTTTGACGTGCTTAGCATATCATAATCGGAGACTTTGGAGCATTTTCTTTGCGTCATCGATCAAATTTTCATACTAATTCTAAGAAAAGAATGAGTAACAGTATATCTCACCTCATTATCAACTATCACTTTAAAATTTATGTAGTGTAGTCCTTTCAACTAAAAAATTAATTTTCATACACTAAATATTATGAAAAATTACATCATATAAACTTTAGAGTGACAGAGAGACAATAGGGTGATTTATAATATGACTCAAAAAGAACTGTTCTTGCCTTTCTCCGAAACCACATTTACTTT
>FXXK01001254.1:651-11053 GCA_900184695.1 Betula pendula
GGTTGGCCCTGTTGTAAATGCGCCACAGAAGGAAACCACTTGTTGGGGCAAATGCACACCAGTAAGTTGGCGGGTGCGTGGCACCACACCGTGTAAAGACCAAGAACCTCTTGATTTTTTTTTTTTTTTTTTTTTCATTTGAATTCTTTTCTTCCAACTTCCATTCAATGAATATTGTTTCCTGCTGTGCGTTCCTGAAGAATTCCCGTTCTCTACTTTGTTCGAAAGTCTAAAGGCGAATTTTTTTTTCATATTGGGCTTTAATTCTATTCTTTGTTCAAGTTGGGATTATTTTTTCCGCTCCAAATAAATTTAACCATAGAAAATGTTAGCAACACATATTGAAATACTTCAATCAATCGTTTTCTAATTTTAAGTACGAATCAACAAATACCAAGGCTTGGTGTCAATGAAGTTGGGCGTGTCTCTTTGTTTGAAAAAGTACTTTCTTTAATAGTAACGTTTGAAAACTTTTTTCTGAACGTGAACAAGAAATTATTTTTATATTTTTTTAAAATATTTTTGTTTGGATTTTTCTAAACATGACGTGGATAATTCATTTATATTTTTTAAAGTACATCTCTTATCATTATCGGATTTTTTCTGACGTGATTGAGTGAAACTTATTTTTATATTTATATTTTGAATTATTTTATCATTTTTTGTTTCAAGAGAAAAACAAAAAGAAGTTTCCAGAAGACAAGGTTAGATTCCACGATTTTTGTCTCAGTTTTCCTTCAAGTTCCTCTCAAATTCCCACTCTCTAGTCGAAGATATATATGCATTCAACACATATACAGATATAACCCCAACCCACAAATGAAATTTAAATAGAAAATAAAATTAAAATGAAGGGACAAGAGTGATTAGAAATACCGTTTTCCTATTAGGTCCGACCAAAACAAATTGGCGACTTCCTTGAGGCGCCCGCCTCCCCACCTCTGCAGACTTCAACGTGATCCGTCGAACCTGTCTTCAAGCATAGCATTTGTTTTCCAAAGCTCTTTGTTTTGATGCCGTACTTCTGCGGATCTACGTTGTAAAAACAAAGGGAGAAAATTGTTCTTTTGTATTTCCTGCTTACCTCAAGACTTTTACAAGCTCGTCCAAGCCAATGCGGAAGATGCGTAGTTCTTAGAGAGTACAACGATCGAAACCCTAGATTCTTCAATGGCTTTGAGAGTGCGGGTTGACAATTTTCCACGATCTTCTCTTCTGAGATTTGTTGTCCTGTGAGGCGTTGAGGCCCTTCTGTTGATGAAAGTTGTTGTAGACGATATGGGCAGTAAAAGGGTTGCTTTGCCTCTGAACTTACCAAACACATCGTTGAAGTCATGGACAGGCGAGGGCGAAAGGAAGACGACTCAATGGGCAGAAGAGTTGTCCCAGATTCCTCCTATAGCGTCGATGTGTGATTTTTTTTCTTTTGTTCTATTCAATAATGGGGGAAAAAGGCTACATGGGATCGAAAACCACAGAATGAGTGGACAACCCAACACAAAGCCCAATCAGAATGGCAAAACCAAACAGAACAATGTAGGTAAATGTATGTAATGATCTCAAAGAGCCAATAACGAGCCGGGTCTCCAGAGGCCCGCATAAGCGGTTTTTTAAATGGAAACGGGGCATGAGGAGCCTCAAAGTGATGCAACCAACCACCGGAGATGGGATGCATGGAGGGAAGGAACAGCAAAATCCGAACGAAGATCTGACGCTAGGAAACACACGCCTGGGTGCAAGTCTTCCACTAAAATACAACACCAAATAAAAGTAGGGAGCAGTAAACCTAAAAAACAAGAGCAGAAAAAAAAAAACAACAAAAAAACACCAAAGACAGTACCAAGGCACAGAGGCGGGCGAGACTGAGAAGCGCCGCGCCTACGAGGCCCGTTGTGGAGGCCACGCGCCGGCGTGGTTTGGGTGGCTGGGATGGGAGACGAAGGAAGCTTCAAGCGGAAGGAGGGGAAGCCCTGGTAGGAACGGTCCCCGTGGGCGTGTTTGAGGCGAGCTGGTTAAGAGGTTACAGATCCTGGTCTTGAACAAACTAGATCTGTCAAACGTGCTCAAATTTGTGAAACAGCCCGGTGAAAGGGATGTAGGGTAGCCAGCAAAGGGGCATCGAGTGGAAGGGGACCCGCCATGGCGGAGCTACAAGTGATAACTTTGGGTGGAAAGAGAAACAAAATCTAAGAAAAAGCCTACCGAGGTATGGGGAGAAAAACAGAGAAGGAGGAAAGGGGGGGAGGGAGGGAGGGAAGAGATTGCCTCCTCCTATGCAAGGCCACCGGAAGTGGCGAGAGACTCACGAAGAGCGGAGAAACCTTATCTATTAGAGAGAGGTGACGTTTCTCTCTCTCTAGAGAGACTTAGTTAACCCTATAAAGGCTTGATAGAATGTGTGATTATTTGCTAGTACCAGAAGAGTTTGCTTTTTACATTGGGCGCAATTGGATTCTTCCTCAGAATGAAAGTTGAAAGGCATACGCGTTGGGCAAACGCATTAAAAGTAGCAAATTTATACACAACACAAAAAGATTGTCCTAAAAGGCTTGTCCAACAGTCTCAGTTAAAATAGATTTAAAAAATAAAAATGGCTACACATACTTAAAAGTAGGCCAAATTTATCACACACACACACACATATATATGTATTGTAAAAGTAAAATTTTTGTTTCCTACTTTATTTTCTGTTATTAAATAAAATGTTAATAAATACTTAAACCAAAAATGCACTTAAGAATATCTTAACTTTATATCCACAAAATTTTTTTAACCTAAAAATAAAAATACTCTCTAAAACACTTAACAACCATACTTATGCATTTAAGCCTTTGTTAATTGAAAGATTCTATCTTTCAAGTTCATCGGCTAATAGCCATTCTTAATGGTTTTAAGCAATATTTCTTTATCTAATAATAGTAATTAATTTATTTTATCTATTTAAATTTTTAATCAAACCAATAGTTTAAAATGCAACCCTAAATTATGATTGGTCTATCTGTTCCTATATCATTAAATATTTTTTCTTTTATTTTTTTTTATTTATTTATTATCTTCTAGGATTATATTTTTTCTTCGACGGACATGATTTTTCAAACGATTTAAATTTTTTTTTTACCGGTCTATTTGTCCAAGAGAGAGAGAAGAGAGAGAGAAGAGATAGATTTCGGGAACAATCATGGTGTTTTGTGGAGAGAAAAAGAAAAAGAAGATAAAAAAATCCTAAAAAGAAAGAGGAGAAATTAGAGAGAAACTAATAAAAATTCCATGCAATGGTATAACGTCAACCCCATATAATAGAGTGGACAGAAAAATGCATTTTTGCCTTTTTTTTATTTGCATATCCGGTTGGAGAGGATTTTTGGAGGAGCTTGTTAGAACTTTTAGCTTTAAAAAAAGAAAAAAAAACGATATATGTCTAAGCAATGGGATGCTCTAATGGCTTTTACTACATTTCTATCAAAAGCTACTAAACCTACCTTTTTCCCTAATTAGCTTACCGCTTTTCAATTGCATCAACTGTTTATTAATTTTTAAATAATCGCTTTTTAAATTTTTTTATTCATTTTGGATTAAAACCCACACTATAACCAAACCAATGAACCCTCTATGAAGCAGCCTCAAGCACCACACTACACCTCCACCATCCACCAACATAGCACACCAGAAAATACCTAATCATCAAATCATCACTGTAAACCAAACACAATTTTATCTCGTTGGGCAAAGCTCCCATAAACTTCAACACACACCGCTCCTCCTTTCACAAACAACACCAACCATTTCTTGGAAGAAAACATGTTAAACCCGACATCCCAAATTTAATTACTTACTAAACCAAACAAAGCCAAGCTTCAATCAAGTCAAATACTTAACAACTACCAGAAGAAAGAGAAAGGAGTGAAGCAAGGCCTTTCTTTTCATATTATCCTTTTTATGTAATGCTCAGAAAATTCAAAGTTTTAGACCGGAAAAAGAAAGTTGCGACGCCTGCTGCTTGATTTCACCGAACCCCTTCTCTCCTCTTCCCCCTTTCCCACCTCATCCTCCACAAATGGCCTCTCACCAAAAAAATATTAGACGCCTCTCAACCGAAAATAAGCACGAAAATCATATCTTCTGAGCTTTAGTTGTGTAACGCCCTTGGAGATTAATAACATGTAGTGGTAACTTGGCCCACGTCTCCGCAAGACTTACACACGTAAAAAAGTTACAAATGATCAATCTACTAATACTCCGTATAAGTAAGCGAAAATATGCTATGCTTAATACAAGATAACATATCTAAATAAGTCCATTAATAATTAAATATTCATAGCAAATACTAAGTCTCTCAAAAGAAATTACTTAAAAATCGAAACGTTACAATTTTCAAAATATCCTCAAATCATCAATAAGTAAAGAAACTCCAAACATATTAAAAATCTCAAATAAACATCAAATATTATGGTTGAGTCTTAATAAGATAAATCAGATAAATAATCTCGATAATCTCGCTACGCAAGTCATCATCGCTATCCCACATGCCCTATAACCACTCTAAGTCTAACTCTTCAAAGATGATATTGACTATATTCTCCACAAGTACAAAACATCTCAAAGGGCTCACCATCTTGCTGCAAAACATAATTGTGTTTCATAGGTGGAAAAGAAAATCAAGTGTAAGTCCACGACTTAATGTGGTAAAATCAAATGCAAGAAAATTATCCATTTTTGTGAACTCATAGTTTTGTAAAAGGTTTTTTCACATTAAAATATATCGTTGTGTAAGACAGTTGATATCAATAAGAAGTATGCAATGCAATATAGACATAAGTATTCTGATCATAACGTCATAGCTTATGGTCATTTTGGGCAATTACCCCTTCTCGATAAGGTTTGTGCATTTTTTAAAGAACCTATGGTACAATATTGGTGCCCCGATGTGCACAAACTAGTGGTCATCATAAAATAGTTTGACTGAGTCCGAACCTCAGGTGGTCCATTTTGCTAACAATGCTGTATGGCCATGACCATCATGCATACATGGCTGCGCTGGTCCCTCAACTGAGCTTCTTGGATCCAATGACAAAACATAAAACAAACTGGACCATAGAGTAGTCTTGCCCCTATTAGATCAAGGTAGGGACGTGGTGTATGCCATAGAGATCCGTTACCGGAAGATAACAGATAAAACCTTTAGTGATTTCTTTGCATATCAGGCTTTGTAAACATCATGAGATTATTTGGGGACAAAAATGATAGGCTAAATTCAAAACCTAATTATCTCTGTTTGGCTCACAATAGGAATCATCAAAAAATTTATTAATAAATTTAAGCAACAACATGTCTATTAGTTTTATCAACCCAAATGTTTACACAAAATAGTAATACTTATTAGATGGCTAATGTGGAATATCACATATAATCGATGTACAATTTTCTCATAGCAAAAACTTATAAAAGAGACATGAATATGATAAGGACACTAAATAGAGATGCATGAGAAGGAGAGGTCTATCATATATATTCATTTCTTGAATCAGAAAGTCTCCTTATCATTTGATATTACTAGTACGTACCCGTACTCCAATAACTATGAAAATTGGTACAGTCTTGGATTACCTTTGATCCGACTCTCGTATTTGTTCTTCTGGTCTTCATTTTTAATTAATTCGGGTGGTTTCATGTGTAAACTATTATAAAACTATGTGCTTCTTGCGTCATATATGAAACAGAGCTACTAGGTTGCTATTTATGATTTAACTTAACAGAAGTTATCAACGTTTGGTTTCGGTAAGGTTCATTAATAATACGCCATATTATTGTGCTCGATTCTTGGCTGAAGTTCGGATATATGTGAATAAAAATATACAATCACTGTTTATTCCTAGAACTTAGTGGGTATAGAATATTCACTTAAATTCATTAATTTAGAGATTATAAAGATTGGCGGGTATAAATACTTAATATGCTATAACCGCTTATAGCTATCCTTTTACACTTATTAAGAAAAGTTTAATTAGTAATTTAGATCGAATTTTCTTAATAATGAAAATGGTTTGGTTTTCGAGCTATATTATTAGATTTAATCATTTATATGTCCATGTAGTTTTAAGTGAATGTCTAAACTAGAATTATATATAAAGTAAGTGGGTACCATTTATGATTTCTATTTTTCGTTATACTTATTAGACCATAATGTATATTTTACGTATTGATAGTTTATGATAGATATATTAAAAAGTATATTTATCAAAGATAAAATGACTTAACTTTAATTTAAGTAGTATAAATTACTGCCTTTATATTATTAGTTATGTCTATAATATGTTACTGATGACTCTTGAGTAACAGTGAGGAAGAAAAACAAAAAAGACTAAAGTGGAAAAACACCGAATAAAAACCCTGTTTTCCGTGAATAGCAATGTATAGTAGGATTGCTATTGTTTGAGAGAAATCGAAGTGATTGTTAATATTTTTCCAAGAGTAGTGTCAACGTATAAGATTATTTCATGACATGTGTGATGCTGTAATCTTTTATAAATCGCGTATTGCTCAATACTATCTTAATGCCACATAGTCACCGTTTTTGTTTTTTTTTATTAGCCTGGGAACAAGTAGAAATACTTACCCTATTCCTCAATAACTGTAACAAACTAGCCCCTTTAGTTTATATTATGCTTTTTTCAGTTACCTTAATGATCTTTCCTTTTATAGAGTACTATTTTGTTCTTGCTCCATAATTCCACAACCTTTCATTCAACAGGATGACGACTCGCAGTATATTAGTAAATATACGGTATATATCGATTACAGTTAGAAAGGTAAGCAAAGGACGAATAGTTTGATTTTTAGAGAAATTTTTTGAAGATCTACTTCGGTTCATTCGATTGACAATTATAAAGCGGAGATCACTAATAGATCTAAAGTGAAATCATACGTAGTTATTCTCTCACAAAGATTTTATTTCTTTGCCCTTTTTGTTTTTGTAACAAGGTGAAGTTGAAGACATAAGTATATTTTAAGCCTAAACTAAGTGATGTTCCAAGGTTACTTTCTGACCATTGATTGTTATTTTGTAGATATTTACCATAATCTTTTTAAAGACTCTAGCAGATTTTTATATGTGAGTATACAGCATGGAAGTGGCTTCGTTCAAATTCAATCTGCTGCAGCATGAACTAATGATTATGATAATAAAATTTGTGGTTGTTATTAGTTAGTTTTTATTGCATGTAAAACTCACTTCTAGTTGGGTTGAAGGCTCATACAACTTTCATTGTAACTTCATGAATAGTCTTTGGTCTAATTTCATGATACAAAATTTCTATCAGAAAACGTTTGCAGGTTTATTCATCTGGCCATTGTAACTGCCCAGATAATACTGAACAACTATGTAATGTTCTTGATTCCCTTCTAGTAGATTGCAATGTGAAATTATTTTAGTGTTTTGGGTACCCAGAGTGATTTTACTATTATGAAAAGTTCTTCGAAAAAAGTTGCCACTTCAGTACCAGAAAATATTTGGAGGTTGTGCGCTTATTTGATATGTGTATTTTATAAATAATTATTTGTGTGGTTACTTATTTTAAATTCCGCGTTTATTGATAATACCTATTCAACTCTACCAGCTTTTAGGTGTTATTTGAGTCTGTTTTATTATTTTCAAGATTGACAACTGTTGAGACCAAATGCATGAAAATCATATTTCCTTTTTTTTCTTTTTTTTAGAATTTTTGTATTTTGCGAAATAAAGTTCAGGTGTATGGGCAGTAGGTATTCCCTATAGAGAGGGTTAAGTGTCTTAGACACACTTTTGCATGCAGAAAACTGTTGAAAAATCTAAAAATTGGTGACTAAGACACTATGGGATTGCATCTTACACCATGGCTGATGGTAGTCATTATCATAGGGAGTTTCATCTATGTACAAGACAGCTAACTAAAAAACCCAGACTATATTTTTCTAGTTGCTAATATGGTGGCAGCGCTCATTTTTCAGCATAGACTTCATCCACCGGTTTTAGTGGCTAAATAATGACTTACTTATACATGAATATCAGTTTTTTTTAAATTTCCTTTTTATGCGGTCAGTTTTGATTATCCCATATATAACCCAACCTTTTATTACCTAATAAAACTACTATGTCGCCTTCATACGCCCCAACTGTTATTAATTCCGTTTTCGAACTACTAGCATCATATCCACCCTAAACTATCTTGCATGCCCAACCCATATGCGACAACTGAAGATTCTTTGGAGATAACGATTAGCATGTCCACCGTAGATAAAATACTACCGAAATACAGCACCAAAATTATATCGAATTTTATACAAGCGAACAACCCCAAACTAACATAGGGTTTATTCTTGATAGGGAGATGGAGATCACAATCCAAGCTTGCCAGCACCCACCATTTATACTGGGGATGTCTGACTTTTTCCAAGGGCACATAACTTACTCTTCTCGAATCCTAAACATTAGAGGCCAACAATACGACCTGAGACGACGTTTTTCATTCGTAAAAAGAACAACATCTAGTATAAACCATTCATCTTCTCTCAAGCCCCTCAAACCTGACAATGAACCACTGAAGCAAGCAACTGCGAAGATCAAAATTAGAGCCTTTGCACTATATCAACGTAACAAGGAATGATAGAGTACAGGGGGATAGTTTGGTCTATGACACGGCCAATGCGGCCCAAGAATTCACTTTTCCCGGATAACAAAATCTGAGCGGCGTAGAGGGGAGTTGGATTTATTAGATACATTTTAATGATCAAGAGCCAGCCTAGAAATATACGAACATGGCTTTCCGAAGACTACAAGAGCCAAGCAAAGAAAGCTCTCTGCATACACCGCCATCACTCGTTTTGGTTACCTATACCATCCTAAACATTCTACTATTTTGCCGCATTCTACCCTTCTGTACACTGTTGTACTAGCTTGTGACACTGTACAGTTGTATTGTTTTGATTGCAAAAGTGACCCTTTTGCAGATGAGAAATCTCCACAAATTCCACTCGGACAACAATATACTGTAGTTGCCACTAAAGACAAGAATCCCTTTATCTTCAGTACCGCATTGCTAGGGACGTAAGTGGACTTATCTCCTAGTGTCTATTGTGACTGATCTGATATTGTGGGACTGATCAGCTGAGCCTCTACTATGAGGAATTGCGCTATCATTGATTACTTATCCATTCCACAGATGCCGCCTCCCGACCACAAAAATAATAAACGCCTCTCCAAGACGACCAAATTAGACAAAAAGCGAGTCTCTCTTCTGAGCCTCAGTTGTGAACGCCTGAGATTAAGAACATGTTATTAACTTGGCCGTCTCCCAA
The DNA here is from genome assembly GCA_900184695.1 of Betula pendula. Taxonomy (NCBI): domain Eukaryota; kingdom Viridiplantae; phylum Streptophyta; class Magnoliopsida; order Fagales; family Betulaceae; genus Betula; species Betula pendula. The sequence continues at coordinate 9,982 of FXXK01001254.1, forward strand.
ATGGATTGCAATGTATTAAAGTTTACAAATGATTTAATTTAACTAGTTAAACTCTATATAAGATAAAAGAAAAAATATTATGACTATTATAATGCATTCTAAATAATCCATTAAAATTAAAATTCCAAATAGCATACATACTAAGTTCTCAAATAGAAATTACTTACAAATCGTAACGTTAACAATTTTCATATAATTCTCGAATCATCCAATAAGTAATGCAAACAGCTCACAGAAAATATAAGCTCTCAAATAAACATCAAATATTATCGGTTGAGTTCTTAATAAGAAAATCAGATAAAATCTCGATAATTCGCTACGCAAGCATCAATTGCGGATCCCACATGCCTCAGTTGTTATTTTATTTCTATTTATTTTTATTTTATATCTTATAATCTTACTTTTGTATATGATTACTTTCCTTATTAGTGCCATCTCTAAGTGAGACTTCTTGAATATTTGTTTTTTATCTAAAGTCAACTCTCAAAGATGATATTGACTATATTCTTCCACATGTACAAAGATACTCAAAGGGCTCCTCATCTTGCTGCAAAACATAATTGTGTTTCTATAGGTGGGAAGAAAATCAAGGAAGTCCACAAAAGTTAATGTGTAAATCAAATGCAAGAAAAATTATCCATTTTTGTGAACTCATAGTTTTGTAAAAAGGTTTTTTTCACATTAAATATATCGTTGTTAACAGTTATATCAATAATGAGTATGCAATGTAATATAGACATAAGTATCTGATCATAACGTCATAGCTATGGTCTTTGGGCAATACCCCTTCTCGATTAAGGTTGTGCATTTTTTAAAGAACCTATGGTACAATATTGGTGTCCGATGTGTACAACTAGTGGTTCATCATAAAATAGTTTGATTGAGTCCGACCTCAGGTGTCATTTTTGCTAACAATTGCTGTATTGGCCCATGACCTATCATGCATACATGGTTGCGCTGGTCCCTCAATTAGCTTCTTCGATCATCATGAACAAAGACATAAAACAACTGGACCATAGAGTAGTCATGCCCTGATAATAGTAATCCATGACACAGAGGTCATTGTCATACA
>FXXK01001254.1:11078-32548 GCA_900184695.1 Betula pendula
ATAATAAATAGTCCATGTGACACCCCAATCTCATATTGGGAAGCAGAGAAATAGCTCACATAAAGTGGGTGGTTATAAGAAAGTCATGAGGGCTAAGTTCTACATTCGCCTAGTTATTAGGGGAAACTGAGCTTTATAAGTAATTCTATAAAAACTTAGAAAAAGTGCTAGCCACATCTACGTTATCACCCCTAAAAGGACTAGCAATTTTGAAGTCTTCTTAAAAATCATTTATATACAGCTCAATTTTCACCTAATAACAGGCAATGAATAACTTAGCACTCATAACTTTCTTTATAAACACTCACTCTATGTGGGCTATTTCCTCTCCCCAATATGGGATCCGGGTGTTACAAACTCCCCATCTTAAACTCCTGAATCCTCGTCAGGGCCACATGACCTGGCGGTACAACTTACACTCTGATACCATTTGTAACAACCTAGAAAAAAAACTCTAGCCACATTTTGCGATACACCCAAAAGGACTAGTCCAATTTTTAAGCTTCCCTAGAATCACGTTAGTAAAGCCAGTTTCACCTAGTTACTAGGGCAATGTGAAACTTTAGTACTCATGACTACTCTTTATAAACCACTCACTCTACTGTGGGACTATATATTCCTCATCTTCCCAATATGGAAACCAGAGTATTACAGTTGGATGTACCGATGTAATCAACCCTGGATAATAACTTTATAACCACCGCAAAGACACGAATCCTTATAGGATACGGGCTATTATAGAAGGAATGGAGTTTATCTAATATTTCTTTTACATACATGCATAATAAAATATTTACACGAATCCATCATATCTCATAGAGCTTTAGAAATGTCTTTCTCAAAGAAGAAAAACTAAAATATAGTTTTGCAACTAGTCTTAAGACATGGTTTAAGCCAATATTAAATGTTATATGTCATGCACTAAACAACTTGAACCTCCAAAATTTACATTTATTCATCGGCCAGAAGCTCTATATAATCCTATCTAATCCTTACTCAAAGGCTCAAATGTTGGAAGACTCGGCTTTTAGCCAAGGTTTTTCTTCCTTTGGATGAAAGCCTGCACTGGGAGAAGTATCCACAAAGAAATCATCAACTAAAACAAGGAAAAAGATCATATCATCAATCAAATATAAAAGTTAACAGATGCACTGAATCTGGTTAGTTGATCAAAAGCTCTATATTATATGACATGTAGTTCACTGCCATATGGGTTGTACATTAGATCGAGTATGGAGGTTGTAGTTGACCATGGATACGATATGGCCGCGAGCCACCCCTCCACTACTTCACTTTTTTATTATTTTTTTAAAAAAAATTCTTTAGTTTTTCTTTTTGTGACACTTCATCCAATTAAGGGTATTTTCGAAAGTTTGGATAGAAAAAAGTCACGTGCATGGCACGTGACCTAGTTTCCGTCCAAAGAGATGGACAAAATGGAGGGAGGGTACTTTTTCCTAAAGTGAGATACTTCAGAGGGGTCGATCGTCAATTTTTGAACATTGAAGGCTAAAACGCAAATGACTGAATACTTGGGGGTAAAGTGTATTTTGCCCATTTTTTTATTCTTTTCTTTCTACTTTCCCTCTTCCTCTTTTCTCTCTCCCTCTTTTCAATAAAAATAATATTAAAAACTAATATTTAAATAAAATAGATAGTTTAATAAATAATCTGTTGAAGTTTGTATTGAAAAACTAGTAACTAAAATAGAAAAAAAAAATGTATTTTGAGTGACTAAAATAGTCATTATTGTCGGGGATGGTCTTAGGTTTAGTCTTTTAGATGTTAACCAATTTTAAAAGAGGAGTTGGCAATAATGAGAGAGGAGAGAGAGAGAGAGGAGTTGACTATGACTGGTTTTGTATGTTGAAATTTTCTCAATTGTTTTTTGAGTAATGCTACATGTCCAACTCCACCAACTTTGTATATGTTAGGGTTTTTTTTTTTTTTTTTTAAAAAAAAGAGTTTGCTTTTGTATTTGTGGGGCGCCGGCCCATCTTTGTCTACATATGCAAAGTTGGATAGAGTTGGATAAGAGAGTAGGACATGTAATATTACTCTTGTTTTTTTGTTGGAAGGATATAATATATTATTTCCATAAGAAATTAGCTATATGTCATTTGGAGAAATAAACATTCCTATAAAATAGCTATTCCCAAATAAAATAAAATAAAAATGATAGAATAACTACTTCTATAAAATGACTATTTTATTTTGAGCCCTATTTCGCATACCGACATACTCTAATTTGTTGATAAAAAATAAATGAAGATACGCACAACCGTATGACTAAATTAATAGTACGTACTTACTAAATCAATTCTGTTTTCAATAAATGCATACCTAATTTTAAAATTAGGAGTAATTACCTTTGCCCCTCATGAACTACCACGCATTGTCACTTTACCCTCATGAACTAACACTCTAACCAAATGACCTCCTTAGATTACCATTTCGTTACCTTTTGCCCCATTACGTCAGTCAATCGCGTTAAATCAGACGGTCAACCCTTCATGTGCATGTCACATGTCGTCTTATGAGTTTTACTTCCCATTTTACCCTTGCTTTGGCGTGTTGAATGACGATGTTGCCCTTTACTTACTAGTTCCAACAACTGCATAAATATCTTGACATGGTAATTATGCTTAAACCCTTATATGAGTGATGTCGTACCATTTTGACCCTTATCTTTATGGTTGAAAGTCTTATCTACCCTGGTAAAAGGGAGTATTCTCAGTCGCGTCCCTTAGTAAAGGCAGTCGTATACAACAACTTAAGAAATTTTAGTTCAATCCAAACATTCACTTTTCGTCTTCTAGAAGTGGAACCCTAGATTTGCTACAAACTCACACATGAAGGACGAGAAAGACAATTACTTTCGAAGGGCTTGCACTTGAAACCCTAAATCTGCACCACTGTAAGTATTGTTTCATCTTTTTTTGTTAAATGATTGTTCGTAGTCATAAGTGGAACTAGGAATTCCACCTAGACTATAACATGTCAACCTTGATGATTTGTCTTAATCTAGTGAAGCATGGCTTCAGGTTGACATAGTTGTTGTTATAGCAATGTAGGCTTATACAAGGCTATGCACTGAACAAGACCACATGAGCCATCATCCCTATAATGATGGTCATAGAGAATGATGAGTGTGCACGATGACTTATGAATATTATTCTAAATCTTGAGAAGATTGTGAACCAGATGTTAAGTGTTGATTGCTTTGATGTATCAGGGTGAGATCAAATCAGTGGTCACACATTCTCTGAATGTTGGGTAATCAACATGTAGCATTGTGGAAGATCACTCTTCAAGAATGAGTCCAAGTCCTTTGTAGGAGAACAAAGAGATAAGGAAATTCTCCTTGTTTTAGGATCAATAAGAATGATTATCCTGTGNTCGAAGGGCTTGCACTTGAAACCCTAAATCTGCACCACTGTAAGTATTGTTCCATCTTTTTTTGTTTATTTTGTGTAACTTGTATATTTTCGGAGTGATAGCAACAGTGGATTGTTTAATGGAAGATAGTCAATATTGTTGGAGTGATAGCAACACTAACTTCAATTTTATGCATTATTTTTGCAATAAAGTATCGTGCTTGTTCGTATGTTGGTTTTTTTTTTTCTTAAGTGGTCCCGCATTGTCTCGGTCCTATGCGTGCTTTATTTTTGTTTCTCTTCTTCATGTGTTTCTTTATCTGAAGTGGTCCCGAATGAATGGTAGTGTATTGATTTTTTTTTTTTGTTTTATCTGTTGTCCAAACCTATTAAATGTTTTCTTTGTCTGTTGACCATCCCTATTAATTGAAAAATACTGGCTTTCCATTATTTTATAGTCATTGTCCAAACTTTAATTGAAAATGTCTGTTGACCATCCCTATAGAATGAAAATTAATGGCTTTCCATTATTTTATTGTCATTGTCCAAACTTTAATTGAAATGTCTGTTGACCATCCCCAATAAATTTCCTCATTAATTTATTTTCATAATGTTGAAATTTTTTATGTGTAAGGTCATACACTTACAGAATGGCTAGTGAGGATGTCATTTTCAGGGTTCATTTTGGGGGTAGTTTTGATAGGCATTTTAAGTGTACATATGTTGGTGGAAATATAAGGTTGTTTAATGAACCGTATGTTGGAACTAGTATCCAAAACTCCAATTGATTATAAAGATATTTTAGATATAATGAATATTGTTACTTATTCCCTGTTTTGATTATTGAACATTGGGCATACTTATTATTGTTTTACATAACATATATGTGGTTTGTATATTTACCGGTTATATGCATGTAGACAGTTCCTAAGTTACATTGAATTTGATTATGGTGTGAGCAATGGTATTTATCACACATAAGACCATAGTCAAATGTCCCTTGTAACTTATTAAATGATTGTTCGTAGTCATAAGTGGAACCAGGAATTTCACCTAGACTATAACATGTCAACCTTGATGATTTGTCTTAATCTAGTGAAGCAATGTGGCTTCAGGTTGACATAGTTGTTGTTATAGTAAGGTAGGCTTATACAAGGCTATGCACTGAACAAGACCACGCGAGCCATCATCCCCATAATGATTGTCATAGAGAATAATGAGCGTGCACGATGACTTATGAATATTACTCTAAATCTTGAGAAGATTGTGAACCAGATGTTAAGTGTTGATTGCTTTGATGTATCAGGGTGAGATCAAATCAGTGGTCACACATTCTCTGTATGTTGGGTAATCAACATGTAGCATTGTGGAAGATCACTCTTCAAGAATGAGTCCAAGTCCTTTGTAGGAGAACAAAGAGATAAGGAAATTCTCCTTGTTTTAGGATCAATAAGAATGATTATTCTGTGTCTCGGGCCTGAGCGTTTTCAGTGGTATTTAATTGAAACTGTGTACAAGGATGAGTTTAATCTCACAAGGTACATTGAAATAAATCATGAGGTTTAGATCCGAGTACTCAAGGAAAAAGATGTGGTGAACATAATGGCAGTTAATTATCTTTGGTTCAACCGCAGAATATATTCTATGGAGAGGTTATGGTAAGTACGTTATGAAGGATTAATTGTTTATGGAAAAATATGATTTGGAATTCAATTACATTTATTTAGTGAAATTATCTGTGATTTTTTGTCAAGGTGATGAGTCATTGGATGACAAGATTTAACGGGACTAAAGTAGCTAAATCTATTTTCTTTCTGAGTCCCTTCTTGAGCTGTTGTAAATTGACTAAGTGATTATGAGTTTCAGTTATTTATTTATTTATTAATTGCATGTGTTTTTATTTAAATAAGACATGAGTTAGAAATTAAAATTTATATTAATTTGGTTTGTTTTATTTATTTAAACATGGGCTAGAGAATTTATTTCTCAAAGGCCATTAATTTGGAGGAGTTTGGGCTAAAGAATTAATTCATAGAGCACCGTCCATAGAAAATGAGCATTCGGCCTATAGGATAAAACCAAGAGGCGCAGACAGACATAAGAGAGACTGAGCTAGGGTTAAAACCTTAACCCTAGGCTCATGGGGAGCATAATGCTCCCCATGGTCGGCGGCTACAAGGGGATTTAATCCCCTTGTGGCCGTGTGCCCTAAGTGCCCTTGTGTTTGTAATTAATTAATTATTTAAATAAATTACAGGGTTCTAAAACTCCCTCTTTACCTCTTCTTCAAGCAAACCTGCAGTTATAAATAAAGGTTTAGTCAGAAGCAGAAAAAACACTCATTGAAAAACTAATTCTATTACTACAAAGTATAGAAAATATGCATTAAAGCTTTAGTGAATGATTTTTGTAAAAGAGAAATATTATTCACTTGCTTCTAGTTATAAGTCCATACTCACTATCATGTTCAACCATCAAGAAGAAGATAAGGATTTATGAAGAACAATGTTCTTCATGTTCTTCATTGTTCTTCATTTTCATCATGTTCTTCGCGTTCTTGGAGTTCTTCAAGTCTTAAAAGATTTTGGAGCTCTTGGTGTTCATGGCATTCTTGGTATTCTTTGTGTTCCTCATCAACTTCGAAGATCATCAACAACAAAGATGCTAAGGTGAATTCAAATAGTCGTATATGCCTAAGGAGAAGCCGACATGATTTGTAAGTAAATCTAATTTATGTTTTACTTTAATCTTGTGAAAATCAAATCATGCTTTCTCTTGAAGTTTATTGCGATCATAGATCAGTTAAATCTGTTTAAATTTTTTGTTATGTTTCTGTTGTGCTATGCTATGTTTTTGGTTAACATGGAGCATGATCCCCAACAATTGGTATCAGAGCAATCTTCAAGATACACGTTTTTGATTTTCAGCAAGTTGAATTCGGCCATACATATTGTTTGTGTTGGATTTTTATTCCAACAGCTCCAATGAAATTGATTGTTCGTTCTTCAAACTTAAACATGTTGTTTACTAACATATAAGGATTTGATCTAGAACGTTTCAAATCAATAGGAGCACTTTTGGTATTTTATTTACATTTTACCATGTGAAACGGTGTTGCTGTATTTTTACAGAAGGGGCTGCTGAAATTACGAATTTTTTCTAGTGCCTTAAACAAGTCCTAAAATTATTTGGGGATAGTTTTTTGCAAGAAAAAATCGTGTTTGACGCAATGAAAAAATCGGATTCAAGTTTCAAATTTTCTTCGAACAATTTCTGATCCGTTTTTCATTCGTTGACCGAATCTGTTTTTTCAGATTTACAATAGTGATTGTTTTGTTTGAATTTTTCTGCATGATTTCTTTATGCTTAAAAATTAAAGTGACTATTGCTTTCACATGTAAAGAGGTTGGTTAACGTAGTGAAAAAGTCGGATTAGTGTTTTGAATTTTTTCTAAACATAGTTTGTTTTCCAATGTACACCAATTCTGGAATTTTAAATTCCTGGTACATGGTGAAACTTGATTGGATTTTCTTTTGGTGCATAATTATGGAAAAAGATTTCCTTGATTATGGAATATGATTATAAGTGGTATATAACATATTTGTGATCAAAAGAAATAGGTTTCAAGTTTACTAGATGAATTTTTAAAAGTTAGAACTTAGAATTTTATTTTAAGTTTTTAAGTTTAAAAATACATGTGAAGGAAATCAATGTTGTCTTGATTTTGAGTGCATAGTTTACATGTTGTCAATGATTGTTAAATATTTGTTTTTCATTGAATCATGTTTGCATTCATGTTTTTGATGTTTGGTTGCATGATGATTTTATCACATGCATGCAAGGACGTGAGTTTTACTCATGACCATGCAATGGGTAAAAGCCATCGATTTAATCTATGGTTATGACACCACTAGTTTGTGGAGGCCAGGTCGCCACCTTAAAGGTGCAATACCTAGGGTGCAACACACCTTAGGGGCGGCAAGCCTTTTGGATAGATTAAGGTTTTTCCAAACCCTAATCCAAGAACCCTAGAAGTATGAATCCTAATATTTGTGGAATATTTATATTCTAAAATATTATGGATGAAAGGTTCCATTAATGGAAAGTAATTTCCAGATTTGGAAAAGAATTAAGGGTTGTAATTTCCTTAGTGGAAGTGAGAGTTTATAACTCCAATGACCTAATATATGACAATTTTCTTTTTGGAAAAATGGTTTTCTAATTTTAATTTTTTTTAATGTGAGATTCCACTTTCCACTTATGACAAGTCTTGAGCAAAAATTCTCTTAACATCAAGCTTAAGGCATAAGCTACAAAGCTCTAGGATTGACCATAGCCAATGCTATGAACTACATAGTCTAGACAAAGACAAGCAATACATCTATGACCTAATCTTCTGCATATTATGTATAACTAGGTTTTAGATCAGAGCTGCAATAAGCAGAAAATTTGAGGACTCAAGTAAGCCAACACACCAACATTATTAACTATCCTCAACCGAAGCCAGAAAAGCAATCCCAACACGCAAGCAGGGAAAAACAGTAACAGAAATTAAATTAAAACAACAAAAACAAGCAACACCAAGCAGATCCACCGACTAAAAGCGGAGGGAGGCTGGCCGGCGTGGGAGAACGAAGTGTAGGAGCCCCGAAACACGATGGAGAGGCGCGAGAGGGGGGAAACTATCTAAAAGTTCCAGATATAGTTTTGAGGAACGAAAACCAAAATCTCCAAAGAGCAGATCCGGGGCCATGGATGGTGGAGAGGACGTCGGCAAAACCTGCTGTGCTGGGAAAACCAAAACCAAAATCAACAAACCAAAACCAAAGACAAAACGAAATAATGAGAAGGGGAGGGGGGAGATCCTCTCCCTTCTCCGCCCAGATCTGGGTTTTTTTGGCTTTGTGGTTTTCTAATTTTAATTAAAACCATGTCATGGTAGGTAAAGCTCCTATTTTGGAAAAGCATTGGATCTAATATTCTAAGAAATTAGAATACCTAATGAGATAAGTGCCTTAATTTTATTAGGATCACTTATAGGATTAGGAGGATAATCCAATTAAAAAGACAAGTAAAACAAAACCCATGGTTTTAGAATATCAAGTAGGAGAGAGATTTTTAATATTGAATCTCACAATCTTCATCATTGGTCTACAAAGTAATAGTGAAGTAAGAATACTCCGACTTGGCCTCGAGCCTCGAGCCTCGCATTCTCTACGGAGGGTGTTCTTCACTTTACAGATTACCAGGTAGATCACCGGAAAGAATAGATGAATAATGGTTCTGACGCAAGGGCATCCACCCCACGGAGGAGTCACTTGATGGTCATTACGAATCTAATTTATGGTATACACTTGACTAATCTAGGGTATTAATCTCCCCAAGGAGCTATGTTATCCTAAGATTAGAGACTAAAGGAAACCGACAATTTGTTAATGTTATAGTAGTATTAATAATGGGTTTTATTGATATCTATCTAGCATTAATGATGAGATTAAGTCTCACTTAATTAGGGTGATTTAAAGTTCCTCGACTCGCGATCCCTACGGAGGGAATTTTTAATTTACGGGATTAGGTTATTGTTGCTTTTAAACATTATATTTTTTTGGGTTTACATATTTTGTTTATTTGATAAATATGTCAGGATAATTGTTCTTTAATATTTCAATTTTTCATATCTTATGATTTGTCAAGATTGCCTGTTGGTTGAATCTTTATAATATATTTCTATTACTTATGAAAGAAGATTTTCAAAGAATCTATGACACATGGCAACTTATGGTGCAAGGTCGTCCATCACATCTTGGACTAAGCTCCAGTAAGTAGGTGATCAATAGATATTCTCAATGAGACTATGAAAATAGTGTTGTGAGGATTATAACTTCACATTTCCTACTCCTAAGCTTTATGGAAAGTTGGAAATTTTTCAGTGTGCTTAAAGATATACTAAAAAATAGGGAAGCATGTTTTGGGAAGAAGAATCATTCTCCCAAAATAGACATAGATACAAGGCTGGGAAAAGTTATGTCAATTGACAACAAAGTTATCTAAGTTGAAGGAACTTGTTTTGCTAAGTGCGGAGGAAAGCACTCAATCTAGTATTGATGTGATCCTCCAGACCATTGTACACTCAAATGAAGGATTCAGGATGAAGTATAAAGGCATAAAGGTTTGCCATTCATCAGAATTAGTGAGTGGCGCAGTGGAGAGCATGGTAAGCCCACATGGTATGTGTGACGACCCGATCCATAATTACACTGTAGCAATATTTTTTTTTTTGAAAACATACAGTAACCATGAACCGGATCTATCGCCACAGGGTGATAGAAACACCTGTCATACATGTATCTCACAACGTATCATGAGATATACATCTATTACATCAGAGTCATATATCACATTAACTATAAACTGAGCGGAAGCATTTATAATCAAAGGGAGTAATCAAAACACCTGTAGAGCTGACAATAAAAATACTACTGATTAAAGTTTTACATGTGAATATACAAAAGAATGGCTNGAAAGAAGATTTATAAAGAATCTATGACACATGGCACCTTATGGTGCAAGGTCGTTCATCACATCTTGGACTAAGCTCCAGTAAGTAGGTGATCAATAGATATTCTCAATGAGACTATGTAAATAGTGCTGTGAGGATTATATCTTCACATTTCCTACTCCTAAGCTTTATGGAAAGTTGGAAATTTTCCAGTGTGCTTAAAGATATACTAAAACATAGGGAAGCATGTTTTGGGAAGAAGAATCATTCTCCCAAAATAGACACAGATACAAGGCTGGGCAAAGTTATGTCAATTGACAACGAAGTTATCTAAGTTGAAGGAACTTGTTTTTCTAAGTGTGGAGGAAAGCACTCAATCTAGTATTGATGTGATCCTCCAGACCATTGTACACTCAAATGAAGGATTCAGGATGAAGTATAAAGGCATAGAGGTTTGCCATTCATCAGAATTAGTGAGTGGCGCAGTGGAGAGCATGGTAAGCCCACATGGTATGGAAGTGTAAGTAAAGTTGAGGTCAAATTCAAGGGCTAAGCCAAGGGGTTTTATTTTCTAATGTAAGGATGATGGACATTGGACAAGAAATTGTCCAAAGTATCTGATGTTCAAATATTCAAACAAAGGTTTTCTTTTTAGTTACACACATGTTTAATGAAATCCCACGAATTCTATCCAGATGTATGGATTTGGGATTAAACATGTCTGCAATTTATTGCAGAGGCTCTAGAAGCCAGATGAACAAGAAAAGAAAATAAGGACTCTAAAAATTTGAAGGTGGACGAAAGTCCACAGCTGTTAAATCATTTATTAATTCAAACTGTGTTACAAAATTATTTTTCCCTGGATAAATTTTATTAATGCAATAAAGGAATTGTTTTTCAATTCAAGTTTTGCTCACAGTTTGATTATTTATGATTTATGATCAGTTAGAATCTTTTATTATTTTATATATTTATTCTAAGACAAAGGCCTTGTGCATTTAGCTTGTTCATCCATCTAGGATCCAAGGACTGGCTCGGATGGGCCCTAGAGGCCCATTGGATCTTAATTATATCCCAGTTCAAGAATCCATGTTGGAAGAATAGATGAACAAGAAGTTTTCTGTTTTGAAAAGGATTGTATGGCAAAGGCGAGAGTCTTGTTTGGTATAACTTTTGATTTATTCTTGGATAATAGAGAAGATTATGTATGAGACTCTTTGAGTTTCCTAATACATAAGGATCCTACGGATGCATCTCTTGAAGAATAAGTTAATCAAAGTTATGGATAGTATCTCAGATACACCTTGGTTGATACCAGAAATGGTGTGAGATATTAAGAATAAATAGTAATAAAAGTTTACTCTTCCGGAAAATTCTTGAAATATATGTCCAGAGATAACAACACACTTTTAGTGAGTTGGATATTGGACTTTTAAGAATTAAAGATTTTGGATAGATACTTATTCTTATTAAGGAAGTCTGTTGGTCTACTGTCAGAAGGAATAAGATTATATCCAAAGAAAGAGTAAGGATATCTAAAAGAGACCCCTCAGATGCTTAGGAAAAGGTATTAGGAAGATATTGGTACACTATTATTTCAAATATTAGTATTACATCTAGTACATGCCCATATTATAATGGAGTATAGGTATATAATTCATTCCTTGAATTAGATCCTAGTAACTAAATAAGATTGGTTTGGATATTAGATAAGAACAGTTGTTAGTGGTGATCAATAAGGCTAACAATTTGTTAGAAATGCTTAAGGCATGGAACTCAGATAGTTGTACTTTGAGTTTACAAGTGGGAGTGAAGAATAGACAGGGAAGGATAAAACCTTCAAAAATACTTGGTGGTAAAAGATTTTTCTCAGAATGATGGGAGTCAACCATGAGAAAATTCTGTATCAGAACCATACTTGAAGTCTGTTCAGATTAAATGTTATTAATGAAGAACAATGGACATTTGTTCTTTTAAGATAGTCAAACAAGTACTTGGCTAAGGTCTAGTAGCATTATAAGCCAGAATGCAGAAATGCATTAATGGCTTCATGCATGTATCCATGTTGTTGGGATCGTTGGAATATCAAGTATCTTGATGAACAACATATACAGAAAAGATGTTGTGCTATAATAAGTAATACCAAGTATTGATAAAAGTCCTACATCATAAGTGGATGATGTTAAGAGGGTTATCATGGACAAATCCAATGGATTATTGACAGTTGTCATAGAAGTTTTTCCTAAAAAGTAAAAGAAATTACTATTGTAGGAAAGACGTAAGTTGGAGAGATGTAGCAACAAAGTGTTGGAATCAACAAAATGTTGTTAACTTCATACTTAACCAAAATAATTTGCAACACCTACAATGCAAAATTATCCTCAAGGATGAGATTTCTCCTATATAGAGAATCTCATGGGGAGATAAGGGGAAGTGGAATTCTAAAGACTGAGCTCTGTTAAATCTTTATCAGCTGTCACTTGCCATAGTAGTGAATGAAGACTGCAAATAAGTGTCCAATGGGCAAGTGGGAGATTGTTGGAACTAGTGTCCAAAACTCTAATTGATCATAAAGATATTTTACACTAATGAATATTGTTACTTATTCTGTGTTTTGATTTATTGACATTGGGATTCTTATTATTGTTTTACATAGCATATATGTAGTTTTGTATATTTACCAGTTATATGCATCTAGACAGCCCTAAGTTATCATTGAATTTGATTATAATGTGAGCAATGTATTTTGTCACACATAAGACTATAGTCAAAGTTCCTTTTAACTTATTAAATGATTGTTCGTAGTCATAAGTGGAAACGAGAATTTCACCTAGACTATAACATGTCAACCTTGATGATTTGTTCTTTACTAGTGAAGCAGTGTGGCTTCAGGTTAACATAGTTGGGTGTTATAGCAAGGTAGGCTTATATACAAGGCTATGCACTGAACATGACCCGTGAGCCATCATCCCTATAATGACTGTCATAGAGAATGATGAGCGTGCACGATGACTTATGAATACTACTCTAAATCCTGAGAAGATTGTGAACCAGATGTCAAGTATTGATTGCTTTGATGTATTAGAGGGTGAGATCAAATCAGTGGTCACACATTTTCTGTATGTTGGGTAATCAACATGTAGGCATTGTGGAAGATCACTCTTCAAGAAGGAGTCCAAGTCCTTTGTAGGAGAACAAAGAGATAAGAAAATTCTTCTTGTTTTAAGATCAAGAAGAATGATTATCTTGTGTCTCAGGCGTCGAGCGTTTTCAGTGATATTTAATTAAATTGGTTGTTCATAAAAGTATGAAGTTTATCTCACAAGATACATTGGATAAATCATGAGGTTTGGATTCGAGTACTCAAGGAAAAAGATGTGGTGAACAAAGTGACAGTTAATCATCTTTGGTTCAGCCGGGGAATATACATTCCATGAAGGGGTAATATGGTAAGTACGTCATGAAAGATTAATTGTTTATGGCAAAATATGATTTGGAGTTCAATCACATTTATTTAGTAGAATTATCTATGATTTTTGGTCAAGGTGATGAGTTATTGGATGACAAGATTTCACGAGACTAAAGTAGCTAAATCTATTTTCCTTCCGAGTCCCTTCTTGAGCTGTTGTAAATTGACTAAGTGATTATGAGTTTCAGTTATTTATTTATTTATTAATTACATGTATATTTATTTAAATAAGACATGGGCCAAAAATTAATATTTATATTAATTTTGTTTGTTTTATTTATTTAAACATGGGCTAGATAATTTATTTATCAAATGCCATTAGTTTGGAAGAGTTTGGGCTAAGGAATTAATTCCTTGAGCATAGTCCATAGAAAAGGAGCATTGGGCTTGCAAGATAAAACCAAGGGGCCCAGGTAGACATAAGAGAGACTGGGCTAGAGTTAAAACCCTAGCCCTAGGCTCATGGGGAGCATAATTTATTTAAATAAATTATGGGATTCTAGAACTCGCTCTTTACCTCTTCTCCAAGCAGACCTGCAGTTATAAATAGAGGCTCAATCAGAAGCAGAAAAAACACTCATTGGAAAACTAATTCTATTACTACAAAGTATAGAAAATATGCATTAAGGTTTTAGTGAGTGATTTTTTGTAAAAGAGAAATATTATTCTCTTACTTCTAGTTATGAGTCCACACTCATTGTCATGTTCAGCCATCAAGAAGAAGATCCGGATTTATGAAAAACAATGCTCTTCATGTTCTTCATGTTCTTCATGTTCATCATGTTCTTCGCGTTCTTGGAATTCTTCAAGCCTTTGAAGATTTTGGAGCTCTTGGTGTTCATGGCATTCTTGGTGTTCTTCGCGTTCTTCATTAGCTTCGAAGATCATCAACATCAAAGTTGCTAAGGTGAATTCAAATAGCCTTATATGCCTAAAGAGAGGCCGACATGATTTGTAAGTAAATCTAATTTATGTTTTACTTTAATCTTGTGAAAATCAAAAGCATGCTTTCTCTTGAAGTTTATTGCGATCCTAGATCAATTAGATCTGTTCAAATTTTTTGTTATGTTTCCGCTGTGTTATGCCATGTTTCTGGTTAACATGGAGTATGATCCCCAACACCGTATGACTTAGACTGTCTATCATTTATTGAAATCGAAATGATAGTTAGGAAATTTGGATACCAACCAGGTGACTTGATTTACTATCGTGAACCTGATAAAGAATTAGATGATGGGTTGGTGCTTATAACATCTGATGATGATGTTGTCAAAATGGCTAACTACTTTGAAGGGCATAAAGTTGTGGTGTTGTACATGGTCTCATTTGCAGATGCTAATGAACAAGTAGATGCAAATGCTGGTAAGGTAGCAGAGGATGAGGATGAGGGTAGTGATTATGAGGAAAGAAACAGGAAAATTATAAATGACCCATTTTGGAAGTCATTGATTAGCAGTGACGATGATGCATGGGATGATGAGGCTGAACCAAGGGCTGGTACATCCACCCGTGGAGTGGGCACTTCAACATGTGAACCCCGTGGGGAAGGTAGTGATGAGGATTATGATGGGGACGGTGAGGAGGAGGATGTTGATTTGGAGGGTGAAGAGGAGGATGTTGATGTGGAGGGTGAAGAGGAGGATGGTTATTATGATGATAGCCAAGCTGCTGCAAAAGACACCACTAAAGGTGGTGTCTTAAGGAAACCTACTGGTTGGGGTGGCCAAATGTTAAAGGATGAGGAAGAGGATGAGGTGTCCTCTAATTTGCCTAAGAGTGATATTTTGGTAAGTCCCCCTAAAAGTGATGAGGAGAATGATGTGGGGAGTAGGCCTAGTTGTGTTACTAGGACTTCAGAGTTTCATGATATTGACATGGAAGACCCCAAATTGGTTGTTGGTATGACCTTTAATTTGGCAATGGAGTTTAGAAAAGCTGTGAGGGAATACAATCTGTACAGAAGGAAGGATGTTAAATTCACTAAAAATGATGGGGATAGGGTGATTGGAGTTTGTATGAGTAAGAGTGAGGGTTGCCAATGGAGAGTTTATGGTGCATCGATACGGGATGAGTTAACCTTCATACTTAAATCATTGAATCCTAAACACCAATGTACAAGAAAATACAAGTCTTCAATTGTAACATCTAGGTGGTTTGCTAACAAGATGGTCCACAAATTTAGGACACAATCTAACTATCCATTGAAAT
This sequence comes from Betula pendula, assembly GCA_900184695.1. Lineage (NCBI taxonomy): Eukaryota > Viridiplantae > Streptophyta > Magnoliopsida > Fagales > Betulaceae > Betula > Betula pendula. Next base: position 26,633 of record FXXK01001254.1, read on the forward strand.
CACTCTATGAGGATGTTAAGAGGAAATGACATGTAGATGTTACTATAAAACAACTGTATAGGGCTAGAGTAAAGGCAAAGATACAAATAGAACGCAAGCTAAGAGAACAGTATAATTGGCTTTGGGATTATTCTGCACCTGTGAGGCAAACAAATAGAGGGAGTTGTATGTTGTTGAAGGTTGAGAGGCCAACTATGTGTTGGGGATTATGCCCTAAATCCCAATTATTTACATATTGACATTAAAAGTTTGTTATGAATAATTATTATTATTCACTGATTAAATATTTTGTTGCATATAGCATATAATCTTTGTATGATTTGTATTGATTAATCCCCATACAAAGGGCCCGGAGAATATATTGAATATGAACTATGGGTATGAGCAATGGTCTTTGTCACACAAGGTCTTAGTCTGTAATCCTTGTATTTTTGAAAAGTTTTATAGTTCACAGTCGACAATGGAACTGGGCATTCCATTGGCTAAAGCTGCTACACATCAACTTAAGTGATTTACCTTAGTCAGGCGCAGAAGATTCTTCGGGTTGATATAGTAGGTGTATAAGGTAGTATACATTGAACGGACCGGGAGTTGTTTTTCCATAAAAATACTGTCATTGGGAAAGATACAAAAACTCTCAAACTACTTATAAATAATGATTCTAAATCCTAAGGGGAAGTGGACTCAGATGTGTAAGTGTTGGTCACTTTGATGCATTAGAGAGTGAGACCTTAAACATTGGACAACATCTCCATGCATTGGGTGATCACATGAAACATTGTGAGGGAAGCTATGCTCAATAGAGAATCCAAGTCATTTTATGAGCATATGAAAGGATAAGAAATTTTTCCCTTGACTAGGATATTTATCGGAATTATATAAGAGTTTATTCTCAAGTCTCTGGCCGGAGCTTTTCGAATGGAGAATTCCAAAATATTAACTTGTGAAAGGAGTATTCACAGTTGGGAGAATAAACAGGATATGATACCTGGGAATCAAGGATCAAAAGGTAGAGAATTTAGTATGACAGTATTACAGTCCAAATTCTGTTATGGAATAATTTCATGGAGGAATCAAACTCATACTACGTAAGTAAGTCAAAGGGAACAGTTGTTGATTTTTAATCAAGAACAAATTCAGTTGCAATTGTTTAGTTGAATCAATTGTAATTAAGTAGCGACAGGGATGGTCGGTGACTACTTAAGTCAGATTTATTTTTCCCTTCGGGTCCCTCACCAAGCTATTGTAAATTAACCATGGACAAGCTTTATTTATTTATTAAGCAGGTTATTTTATTTTAAATAAAACATAGGCTTAATAATTAGGCAAGTTGTTTTAATTAAATTAAGACATGAGCTTAATAAGCAGGTTGTCTTAATTAATTAAAAACATGGGCCAAAGGAAAACTATACATAAAGGTAAGTGGGAGCATGGGCTTGGAATAAAAACCCCAGCTCCATGCAGTGAGGTGGATGCATGGGCCAGGGAAATAATCCCTAGCGCCATGCGTCATCTTCTAGGAAAGAGGGACTAGGGTTTTTCCAAACCCTAGCCGCCTCTTTCCTTGTGTGGTGGAGGCTAGGATTTCATCCTAGCTGTCCATCACTCTCCTCTCCTTGTCCCACATGGATTATTTTAAAAGGCTTCTCATAAGTTTTCATAATATAAATAAAGGTGCTTGTGGCTCTTGAAAAAACACACCAAACACAATTCTTTAGCTCTTGCTAAGAATTGAAGTTCTATTGAGTTAACACTTGAAGGAACTAAGTTTAAGTTTTAAAGAGCAAGTTTGAGCCCACACTCTTAGTTATTTTTAGTCATTGGTGAGAAGATCTAAAGGTGTTCTTTGAGGTGTTCTTGATGTTCTTAGAGCAGCTTGGAGTCTTCGCTCATAAAGCCAAGGAGTAGCCCTAATCTTCAAGTAAGTAATTTCTTGTTCTTGCAAGTTTAATTATAAATAACAATGTTCTTTGCATGTTCTTCTTAGAGTATATCTTGGCTGGGGAATAGTTTATTTTTCGATGCGCTATATTTGTTTTGATATAGTAGTATTCCCAACATTATGGAGCTGCCACCAACTTTTCAAAGATTGTACATGTCTTTGGCAGCATGCAAGGAAGGTTTTAGGGAGGCTTGTAGGCTTGTGATAGGAGTTGATGGTTGTTTTCTAAAGGGACATTTCAAATGGCAACTTTTGGCTGCTGTTGGAAGAGATCCAAATGACAATATTTGATAATAGCTAAAAAAATGCATGTTTTTCTGGATTAAAAATAAGCATTGTCACACCATAATTTTGTATTTATTGCATTTTGGCATCAATTGTGAAATAATGTCTAATTATTAATCTTGAGCTTAGAATGTTTATTAATAAAAGAAAATACATTTTTGTAGGATGGGCAAAAATTGTTGCAAAGGAAAATAAGAAAGCAAAAAAAAAAAGGAAAAATGGAGAAGCTGGACGTAATGCCCAAAGAAAGAAGAAAAAAATGATGAGAAGAGAAGACTTCACAAAAATGAAGGAGCATGGGCTGAATGTTGTTACACGTACAAAAGTGGAAAACCAACAAAAAGACAAAATAAGGTGGAATCCAATAAGTGGGCCAAAAAGGAGAGAAGCAAGCCCAAAGGCATGTGAAGTGAATGAAGCCCAAAAAGAAACAAAAGAAAAAGAAACAAAAAAAAAAAATAGAAAGGACGAGTCGGCTGGCACTATGTGACGTAAAAGAAAAAAAAGAAAAAAAAGGGTTTTTGTGCTCTTATAAAAGAAGAGCAGCGCACGTTCATAAGGAGGAAGAAAAAAGGAGCAGAAAACGGGAGCGGCGCAGAGAAAAAAAAAAACTGCACAGCCGCCGAAACAGAAAAAAAATTCTCTTGGAGTGCCGGGCAGCAGTGGAGAAAAAGAGAGGAACAATGCCTTTATGCAGGGGATTTATCCCTAATATTCAAGTTCTCTCTTTTCCATGTCTTTTCATTTATATTCTGTCATGTACTTTAATACTATGAGAGGCTAAATTCTCAACTAAAGTTGAGGATGAAGCCTCGTTAATGAATTTCAGCAGTTATTTTTGAGATTTGATTTTGCCCAGAATAATGTTTAATTGAACGATTAAAATTGTTCTTGTTTCATATTAATTAATAAATAATGAATTCTGGATATGAGTTTAATCAGGTTTTTCTCATGATCTAGGATTATTTTTATTGATTGAATGCTTGGTTTATATTGTTGATTTTAAAATTGGATATCTATTGTGATTTGTTTTTTACGGATACAATAGATGATTTAATTTTAATTTCTTTTAAAAGCGAAGAAGAACATGCTTTAAATTTTTGCTAAGGATTTTAACGATGATATTTTCCATGGTAACAAGATTGATTTCTAGATTATCATGTAGAGTATGGGTAAAATCAATGATCAAGAATATATGTTGTCATGAATTAATGAGGTGGATTCCACAACCTTAGTTCTTTTTATCTTGATAGTTTACTGCTTTTATTATTTATTTTGTTTAGATTAATTGCGTAGTTGAATTTATTTTCCTGAACAACCATATTTTTCTTGAACTAGATTAGGATTTATTTAGTTTAGATTTGATTAGTTTTCCTACGATTGTACAAGTCCCTGTGGGTTTGACCTCGCGCTTGCTAAACTATACTTCGGTACGGTTCGTGCGCTTGCGAGTACATTAAAATTTCACAACAATATCTATCTCATCGCTATTGCTGTTGTTGAGGTTGAAACCAAGGACAGTTGGTCTTAGTTTTTAGAGACTCTAATTGCTTACCTTGGTCCACCTCGGTCAGGTGGGTGGACATTTATATCAGACAGACAAAAGGTATGTAGTTCATGTATTTCATTCTCCAAAAGTTGTATAATATGCACCAATTTTGAGTTAATTGATTTTTGACATTTTATTTGTTTGGTTTGTGCCAAAGGGGTTGATTCCAAGTTTTGAGGCAGTTTTACCTAATGCTGACACCGCATATGTGTGAGACATCTGTACGTCGACTTTAGAAATGAAGGCCACAAGGGTTTGCTGTTGAAGGACCAGTTGTGGAAGGTAGCTTCAACCTACACTGTAACGACCCAGGGAAAAGCGCTAGCCACATCTGCGCTATAACCTCAAAAAGACTAGTCAATTTTGAAACTTCCCTAGAATCACTTATAAAGTCTAGTTTTACCTAGTAACTAGGCAATGTGAAACTTAGCACTCATGACTCTCTTTATAAACCACCCACTCTGTATGGGCTATTCCTCGTCTTCCTAATATGGGACTGGGGTGCTATAAACTCCCCCTCTTAAACTCTTGACATCCTCGTCATGGCCACGTCATGCAGTGCTCTAGTACCACATGGCCTGGTGTTATTAGGTGGCTTTGATACCATTTGTAACGACCCAGGGAAAAGCGTTAGCAACATCGCTCTATAACTTCAAAAGGACTAGTCAATTTTTAAGCTTCCCTGGAATCACTTAGAAAGTCTAGTTTCACCTAATAACTAGCAATGGTGGGACTTAGCACTTATGACTCTCTTTATAAACAACTTTACTTGAAACGGATCTGTTCTTATAGGGCTCGTACCTCTGTTTCCTTGAGTCCTAAGGAGACAGGAACCTAAATCTGGTTGATGAACTATGGTCGTTACGATCAAAGCCACCTAGTAATGTCAGGCCATGTGGTATTGGAGCACTGCATGATGTGGCCCTAACGAGGATGTTAGAGTTTAAGAAAAAAAGTTGTAACACCCCCGGCTCTATATTGGGAAGATGATGAATAGCCTACATAGAGGTGAGTTGTTTATAAAGAGAGTAATGAGTGCTAAATCCCACATTGCCTAGTTACTAGGTGAAACTGACTTTATAAATGATTCTAAGGAAGCTTCAAATTGACTAGTCATTTTTGGGTGATAGCGCAGATGTGGCTAGCTGTTTTTTCTGTTGTCGTTACAAATGGTATCAGAGCCATCTAGTAACGCCAGGCCATGTGGTACTAGAGCACTGCATGACGTGCCCTGACGAGGACGTCAAGAGTTTAAGAGGGGAGTTTGTAACACCCGGTCTTATATTGGGAAGACGAGTAATAGCCCACACAGAGTGGGTGTTTATAAAGAGTCATAAGTGTTAAGTCTCACATTGTCTAGTTACTAGGTGAAACTGGACTTTATAAGTGTAATGCCCCGAGAAAATTAATTTCATGGTTCGTCTCCCAGCCCTATTCCACCAGAATAAGATTCGGGAATTTCTATTCCTTAAAAGAGAATAACTACGCAGCGGAATACTTAAATTTTATAGTCATTAATAATTACAACCAGAGCGTCTACTAAGATTATTACATGAACTAATTAAATACTATACATAACATCACCGAAAAAGGGATCCAACTAAGCCTTAATACATAGTTATGACTCAAAACTCTAAGTCTGCAACATCACCCAAACATAATGATTACCATAAGCAGCCTTTGAAGTCCTGTAGTGAGTTCTTAAGCATAAATCGAATCAATATATATATCTCTACACCCAATGGTTGCATCTATCTCGGGGTCCATCTCAAATCCGACATCTAAAGATGACCCAACTATAGAACAACGCATGTTTTACAGGTGGAAAGGATACAAGAGTAAGTTTACGACTTAATAATAATAATGCACAAGTTATACAGATTATCATTTGTGAACTTAATTTATAAATTACAAGCATTGTTATTCTCAGTTTGTAGCATAATCATGTCATAATGCAATATATTTATAATACATGATATAATCAAGAATATGTGATATGTCAACAATATCGTCTACTCGAGACATTAACCCTCTCTTGGCAAGGTTTGCGCGTCCTAAAGGACTTCTGGTAAAACTCTGATGCCTCAGACATTGCACAAACATACCGTCTTATATTAGCAATCCGACCGAGTCCGACCTC
>FXXK01001254.1:32690-50497 GCA_900184695.1 Betula pendula
AGGTGGCCCACACTGACTAGCAAAGCCGTAACTAGTGACCCACTCAAAGAATGGTGTGCTGTCACAAGACTCTAATCAATGGATCCAAGACACACACACAACAATAAATAACTGGAACACAGGGTTAACTTGTAATAAAGGTAAGTCCATGGCCATTATTTCGTTACAAGACAGTGCAACCATGTCATACGATGTACATTAATCTTTGTATCTTTTATATGCATGTTTTTCACAACTCATCATTTCATTATCTTTGTTAATCACAACCGTTTTCACAAATGGAGTTTACATTTGAGAATAAATAAGCATTTCATGAGAGTTGTAAACATGCATGTTTTGTACATCAAAATAATCATACTAGGCATAAAAGTATAATAATAATAAGTATCCATGTGAGTTTTTACTCACTTGTGTCATAGGGACCAATCAAGTAATCTTCCACATAGTCTCCGACTTCCGAATCTGAGGAACGATATTACCGTTAGTCTTATGCCTTGAGTTAAACAAGTCGTAGGCCTCTAATAACCCAAAAGGGCATTCTGTTCAAGCATCAAACGTTTGACCAGGAGCGTCGAACGTTCCAAGCCCATGCATCGAACGTTTGATGAGGTCCAGAAACTCACTCTAGGCCACATCTCAGTCTTTTCTGGTTTCTAACTATTGGAACAAATAACTCACACACACCAGATCGTGATAAAGATAAAGATAAAGATGCTGCATCTCAAGATAAAGATCAAGCAGCTCCTGCTATCCAAACAAATAACAACAAAGAAGAAGAGCTGCAGTGAATTACCTTCTCTATTAATTATATAGAAGTAGGTTTCTATTAAGACTTTTGTTGATGTAAATCTTGTACACATCACAAACTCTATTATTAGTATAAATACAAACACACTGCCATACGTTGAGGTAGGCAGAATTATATACCAATCAATAAATCCTTTATGGTATCAGAGCTATTTTAGACTAACGTCAATCTCTCCTAATGGCTAGCTCTTCATCCTCTTCCGCCTCTTCTAACGTAGATTCTCCTCCCTCTACCCTAGTATCAACCTTCCAACCCCATAACCATCATATTACCCTCAGACTCAACCGTGACAACTACAATCTCTGGAGGTTCTTAATTATCAATTTTCTGGAAGGTCATAGCCTTTTTGGTTTTGTCGATGGTTCCAAACCACGTCCATCCCAACAACAACAAAATCTCACAACTGGATTTATGGTTAAAAATCCAGAATACCAAACTTGGTATCACCAGGACAAACTGGTGCTCAGCTCAATTGTCTCCACCCTCGAAGAAAGGGTTTTGCCGCACATACTTAACCTCTCATCCTCCTGAGAGGTTTGGCTCACATTGGAGACTCTTTTCTCGGCTCAATCTCAAGCCCGCATAACACAAAGTACCAACTTGCTACCTTGAAGAAGAGTTCTCAGTCGATCACTGATTATTTTCGCAAAGCTCAAAGTCTTGCCCACAATTTGGCTGCAATTAGTCAACCTCTCCAGGAATCTGAATTAGTTTCCTATCTCCTAGCTGGTCTTAATGCTGACTACGACCCACTGGTCACCTCAGTAACCACAAGACCTGAACTTATTGGCCTTAATGATCTCTATGGCTATCTTCTTTCTCATGAGTTACGACTTGAACAGAATCAAGCTACTGTTGACATCTCCATTCCCACTGCTAATGTGGCTCAACGGCAATTCTCCCTTCAGCCCAAACAAGGTCGTGGTTCATCTCACAGCAATGGTCCTCGCGGTCAGAATTTTGGTCGTGGCAGGGGTCGTGGTCGTGGTCGTGGGCCTCCACCTTTGTCATCCTTCTCAAGTAACCGTTCTGCTCCAAGACTAATCTGCCAGGTCTATCACAAGCCAGGGCATTCTGCTTCTTCTTGCTAGTATAGGTTTGATCAGTCTTATCAAGGAGAAACCAATGAAGTGGCTGCCTATATGGCCACTCCCAGTACTAGTCCAGACTACCAGTGGTACCACGATACTGGTTCTACCCATCATCTGACAAATGAGCTATCTAATCTCAATGTGCGTGCTGATCCTTACACTGGTCCTGATCAAATTCAAGTAGGCAATGGACAAGGTTTGCGAATCCTACACTTTGGTCTTGCTCACTTATCCTCTCCTTCTCACAATTTTCATATTTCTTCCCTATTGCATGTACCTCAAATCTAGAAAAATCTTCTCTTAGTAAATAAATTTACAAAGACAATAATGTATTTATTGAATTTCATCCTTATTTTTTCTGTGTCAAGGACATCCCAACTCGAGCACCCTTACTCCACGGCCCGAGTAGAGCCGGCTTATATCCATGGCCTTCCTCTCATCGTTCTTCTACCAGACCTGCTGCCTATCTTGGTGAGAAAGCGCCCATGGATACATGGCACAAACGGCTGGGACACCCTGCCCCTCTTGTGGTTCGACGAGTTCTACGTTCCCATCAACTCCCTGTGTCCTCCTCACACATCTCCTCAGTTTGCTCCTCCTGTCAACAAGGCAAATGCCATCGTTTACATTTTCCTATTTCAAATTCAGTGTCAAGCAATCCTCTAGAATTGCTTTTTCTTGATGTATGGGGCCCTGCCCCAATGTTATCCATGAATAATAAGAGATTCTTTCTTTGCATTATTGATGACTTTTCTAAATACATTTGGATCTTCCCTTTGTCTCAAAAATCAGAAGTATATGCAACCTTTTTGCGTTTCAAAACTCTTGTTGAAAACTATTTTGGAAGACAAATAAAATCAATTCAAAGTGACAATGGAGGAGAATTCTGTCCCCTTCAAACCCATCTACCATCATTAGGCATTTCCTACAGATTGAGTTACCCCCATACACATCATCAAATGGGCTCAGTAGAGAGGAGACATCGACACATTGTTGAAACTGGTCTATCTCTCCTCCCTACTGCCAACGTCCCGCTTCACCTATGGGATGAAGCTTTCAATTCTGCCACATTTCTTATCAATAGACTTCCCTCTAAAATCAGTAACAACAAGTCACCATTTGAGCTCCTTTTCAAAACCATTCCTGACTACAAATTTCTCAAAGTTTTTGGCTGTGAATGTTGGCCCTTTCTTCGTCCATACAATCAACACAAATTAGACTTTCGATCCAAGTCTTGTGTCTTCCTTGGGTATTGCAAAGATCACCATGGGTACAAATGCCTTCACATCCCCTCAGGAAAAATATTTCTTGCACGCCATGTCGTGTTCAACGAGACTTCATTTCCCTTCAAACATCACCAATCCAACTCCACTACACCTACACTTCAAAACCCATCTGTTCAGATTCCCTTTTTTCCACCTCAGTTCATATCCTCTACCCCTGGCCCGTCCTCTGCCTTACTTCCAATTCATTCTGCAGAAAGTCCTGCTGCTGCACCAATCTCACCTATTGTCACCACTTCTACCTCCAGTGATTCACATGCCTCATCCACTGCCTCAGATGAATTAATTGTACCAGCTCCTGTCACACGCACCCATAGGATGACAACTCGATCTCAGAATCAGATTTTCAAGCCCAAAGATGTCCTTGCCGATATGATCAGGTATCCACCTAGAGCACTCACTACCACACTACAGTCGGCTATCACTAAACCAACCTGCTACACTACAGCAGCCAAGGATGCAAAATGGTGTCATGCAATGAATGAGGAGTTTGATGCTCTCCTAAAAAATGGTACGTGGTCCTTAGTTCAATCATCTCCCTCGATGAATGTAGTTGGCTCAAAGTGGGTCTTTTGCGTAAAGAGAAAATCTGATGGAAGTGTTGACAGATATAAGGCTAGACTCGTGGCAAAAGGATTCCACCAACAGCCCAGGGTTGATTTTGATGAAACCTACAGTCCCGTAGTAAAACCTATTAGTATTCGCGCTGTCCTTACCATTGCTGTAACTAAAAATTGGGCTATACATCAAATTGATGTTAGTAATGCATTCCTACATGGTGTTCTCAAAGGAAGATGTTTACATGCTCCAACCTCACAGGTTTTACTCATCCTAGCTTCCCCAATGCAGTTTGCAAATTGCACAAAGCCTTATATGGCTTGAAACAGGTGCCAAGGGCCTGGTTTGATTGTCTGAGTTCACGGCTTCTTGAATTACATTTTAAAGGTTCAAAATCAGACTCATCTCTCTTTATCTACAACTTCAATGGTGTTACTATCTTTGTTTTAATATATGTTGATGACATCATCATTACAAGCTCCCATAAAGAGGCCATCTCAAGACTTATTAGTGATCTGCAACTCTCTTTTGCCATCAAGGATCTTGGCCCTTTACATTTTTTCTTAGGCGTCGAAGCTACTTGGACCAAAGATGCTCTTCACCTCTCACAACAGAGATATATCCATGACCTGCTGACTAAAACAAACATGACACTTGCAAAGCCTATATCCTCTCCAATGTCAGCGTCATCTCCTTTAAGCAAATTTGAGGGCTCAACAATCACTGATCTGACACTATATCGAAGCACCGTGGGTTCCCTCCAATACTTGTCTCTCACATGGCCAGATCTAGCCTTTGCAGTAAACAAAGTTTCATAATTCATGCAGGATCCTCGTGAAACCCATTGGACAGCAGTCAAACGCATATTGCGTTATTTAAAGTTTACAAGTGATCATACATTGTGTATCTATCATTCCTCCTCACACCAACTTATAGCATATTCTGACTCAGACTGGGCGGGTTGCCCCGATGATAGGCGCTCAACATCTGGATATTGCACCTTTCTTGGCAGAAACTTGCTCTCATGGAGTTCGAAAAAGCAGCCCACAGTTTCAAGGTCTAGCACTGAATCTGAGTACAAGGCTCTAGCAAATGCCTCAGCAGAATTAATATGGATTCAATCTCTTCTCAGAAAACTTGGTCTCCATTTGACTCATGCTTTTGTCTGGCATTGTGATAATATAGGAACCACATATCTCACCTCCAATCTAGTTTTTCATGCTCGAACAAAGCATATTGCGATTGATTATCATTTCGTTCGAGATATAGTGGTTGCCAAGGAGCTTGATGTTTGGTTCATATCAGGGAAGGACCAAGTCGCTGACATCCTTATGAAAACTCTTGTTGCTCAGAAATTCTTGTTACTCAAATCCAACCTCAACGTCAGCTTGCCCACGTTGAGTTTGAGGGGGCGTATTGGAACAGATAACTCACACACACCAGATCGTGATAAAGATAAAGATAAAGATGCTGCATTTCAAGATAAAGATCAAGCAGCTCCTGCTATCCAAACAAATAACAGCAAAGAAGAAGAGCTGCAGTGAATTACCTTCTCTATTAATTGTATAGAAGTAGGTTTCTATTAAGACTTTTGTTGATGTAAATCTTGTACACATCACAAACTCTATTATCAGTATAAATACAAACACACTGCCATACGTTGAGGTAGGCAGAATTATATACCAATCAATAAATCCTTTACTAACTCCTCCTAAGGTCTCCTAAAGGCCTAACCAGAGAAAGTAAGGGGTCTCATACTCCAAAAATAAGGTTTTAGGTATCAAACTCCTTAAACCATCACAAAACAACCTAAACCTACAAAACCAACTAAAACTTCAAATGATCAAGCTTATGCTAAACAACTCAAAAACTAAGACACAACAACAACTAAACAAGGTAACAATAAGTAAATAACAACAGAGAAATAAACTAGGCTAAGATAGATACCTCTAAAGCCCAAAAGCCTTCTCATTCTCCAAACACTCTTCCTCACACACTCACAAACGTTCTCTGAGCTCCAAGTCGAAGGTGAACAATGAAATGGAGGGGTGTGAGTCTTATTTATAGAGCTGGAGCGTCTGGTTAAGAACTGTTGGATTTTTAGGTTTATCGAATGTTCTATGTACGACATTGAACGTTTGATTGTACTATTACCTAATGGTTCTAGGGTTTCCATCGAACGTTTGATAAAAGTATATCGAACGTTCCATAAAAGCATCAAACGTTTGATACGGTCTGATATGCACACTGATCAAGAAATCTCATGTGAACAGCGCATCACGACACGCATTGAACGTTTGATCCTTACCATCGAACATTCCATAGAATCCTTCAAACGTTCTATGGACGTCCAAGGCTCCAAAATAAGTCCTTAAACTTCAAGAATGCCATTATTGTCTTATTACCATTATCGGTCCTTGATAGTGCAGAATAAATCTCCAAAAAACTCTCTCTCTAATTTCAAATTAAATTCAATAGCACTTTAAATCCTTCTTAATAAAAATCAGATCCCACAGTAACTCCTTAGTAGTAAATCAAAGTATTATGAATTAAAATCTATCCAAAATATCAGTAACTAAAATCTATCTGCATAAAATATCAGTCTATTCCTTGGAATCTCTCCAAAATAATTATTTTCTCCATAAGAGTCATAATATTACACCTACCTTCAGAATTAATATTTATTTATCAAATAAATAAATATTTGGGGTATTACAATAAGTGATTCTAGGAAAGCTTCAAAATCGACTAGTCCTTTTGAGGTTATAGCACAGATATGGCTATCGCTTTTCTCTAGGTCGTTACATACACGGTTCATGGATTTCTAAGGGAAATAGAGGAGTTGAAACAGATGAGTGAACCTGCTCATGCTTACTTGGAAAAGGTGAACAACATCTGTGAGTTCTTTAATGCATACATTGTCAAGGCCCGAAACAAACCAATCATTACAATGTTGGAGATCATTAGGAAAAAAACTTATGAAGCGGTACCAAATGAAGAGGCAGGGAATAAGGATGTATGTTGGGAACTGGTGCACGAAAATATTAGAGAAGTTGGAAGAATGTGGAAAGGAGGCTGGTCATTGCATTGCGACCTATGCTGGAGAAGGACTATTTGAGGTGGAGTGTAAGGGTAAACAGTTTGTGATTGATTTGACGAATAGTTCATGTGGGTGTAGGCAGTGGGACATGTCTGGCATTCCATGCCCACATGTAATCTCCGTTATATTGTACGATTCGTCAAAACCTGAAGACTACTTGAATCCATATTTTAGTGTTGACATGTACAGGAAGACTTACGACTCTATGATTTACCCAATGCCTAGTGAAGAACAATGGGTGAGGACCAATCAAGACAAGGTTGAGCCACCAATTTACAGACCTGCCCCAAGAAGGCCTAAGAAATTAAGGAGAAGGGATCTTGACGAGCCAAGGAATCCATACTGTATTAGAAAGGGTGGGGTGACGATGAGATGTTCAAGGTGCAGGTAGGTTGGCCATAACAATAGGACTTGCCCTATGAGGAAGAGGGTGTCCACTTCAAAAAGTTCGCGGAGAAGTGTACCCACTACTGCAACCGAGCTGAGCTTTAGTGATGTAAGAAAAGCCCCAAGATATCACTATAATATTCACAATTGCTTTATCTATTATATAATACAGTATTCACTGTTTTATGGTGCATTGTTTTATAGATTCCCTCTCAACCAAGTGCATGTGAATCACAGCCTACACAAGTATCAATGCCTACTGCTGAGGTAACTGGCCAATTGAAACCTTATTTTTCATGCATGGAACTAAATTTGGATGCTGATTTTGTCACTGTGTTGCCAGAGTGTACAACCTACCCAAAAGAGCATTTCAAGGCTCGGTAAGAGACAAGCATCAGCTACTGAAGAGGTAATTTGTATGACTTAATTACTTTGTTCTTCTTACCAATTATTGACATTTAATAGTGATTTGCATGTGCATGCAGCCTGCTGTTAGCAAAAGGACGAAGACAACATTTGAAGGAAAAAAAACACTTTGGAACATCTAAGGGACCTTAGCCTCCACAGGTGATTTGCATGTACTTGTTCACAATTTTTTTTGTTCCATTGTTTAATGACAAGTTGATCAAGCAGTTGTTTAATAATTTCTATAAAGGAATTCCACATGCAGTGAAAGGGAAAGGTTAGACACAAGGGAGTAAGGGTAAAATCCAAATGCTACGGATACTCAGCCTCCACATGCTCCACATGCCACACTGCCATTAACTGCTACTGGTGTAAGAAAGAAGACTTTGGAACTTAAATCTACAAATTTAATGACTATCCGAAGGTCTAGTGTAGCACCCTAGATTTTAATCTGCTGTTTATGTTGCCTTAATTTCATATTAAGGTTGGATTATATATTTATATATGGCACTGTGATGATTCTTGATAATGTATATGGTTATATGAATATTTATAGTATATATATTGATTGGTAGATTTAATTCATGAGCCATGAATTAATGGGTAGTGATATTATATTGGGTTCTAATAATATTACTGGGTGATATAATGGATATAGTAATTTAATTAAACCTATTGGATATTCAATATATTGACTATGATTAAATGGATCATAGTATTATTAGTGTGGGAATATTAACTGTGGGATTAATATAGTACATGAGACTGGTGCTTATTTATTAATAAGTAGAGTTTGTGGTCTAAAATTGCATTTAAATATCTTTTGGGTCAATTTTACAATTAAGAGGAGTTTGGGGTCAAACTCGAAAATACCTAAAGTATTAACTTAACAACTAAGTCTTCAAAAATGACTTAATTAACAAGCCACCCCCATCTTCTATAAATTAGAAACCCACCCCCCTTCGTTTAAACCCATTCCCGCACTCCTCTTCTTCCTCTCTCTCTTCTTTTCTTCTTCCGTCTTCATTCTTTCTTCTTCTCTGTTTTGCCCAGCCGAGACAAAGAGCGAGAGAGTTGGAGCAAGAGAGAAACCGAGAGGGTTTGAGAGAGAGAAACTGAGAGCTTGAGAGGCAGAGAGACCCACCGTGAGAAACCAAGAGAAACTCTCCCCTGTTTCATCTTCTTCCTTCGCTATTCTTCCTTTCCCTTTCTTCGGCTCTTTTGACTTGAGAGAGAGAGAGAGAGAGAGAGAGAGAGAGAGAGAGAGAGAGAACAGATTAGTGAGATGGGCTCAGCGGCTGAAACCCGAGAGAGAGCACCGATTGTTTCACTGAGGTAATTTCGTTTCCCTTAAAGCTTTTCGTTGATTTCAATTGGGTATACTGATTTTATGCTTATGGGTTGATTTTGGGTGTTTTAATCGATTGGATTGGGTATTAATCTCCGGTTGTGTGTGTGTACTCTGTTTTTGATGCTAACCGGTTGGGTGTTCTTGAGATGGATTTTATTATGGGTTTGCTGTTTATGGTTTCGGTTGTGTAATTTTTGATGGAGTGATTGTGTTTGTTGTGTTTCTTAATCCTAACCGATTGCGTTTGATCTTTTTGTGCTCTGTTTGGCTTAAACCGATTGGGACTTTGAATGTGTGTGTTCCGTTTCTTAACTCTACCCGAGTGGGTTGTTTTGTGGTGTTTCGGTTTCTCTGTTCTAGGCGTTGGCCGAAAGACCTTACTTTTTTTATGATATTGGGTTGCTCTTGGGGCTGGCCGAATGGCTTGATTTGTTCTTGCTTCATTTCGTTGCTTTCTACCCAGATGATATTTGATTGTTCTTGGGTTTCTTTGATAGAATTTGTTGGCTGTTCATGGGTTGGGATTTTCTGATGTTATTCTTGTTATGTTGGTTGTTTTGATGGCCAATTGATGTTCTCTTTTAGTGTTATACCAGAGATATGATTAGAGGATTTTATAAACTTAATTATGCAAATGACTAAGTAAAAATGATAACCAAGAGTATAAAGTTATTTTAATGATTTTCCATTTGAATAAGTAATTTTAGGTTGACCTTGCTAGATTAAAATGGTCATAACTTTTGACTCCGAACTCCAGTTGAGGTAAACTTTGTGGAATTGGAAAGCTAACTCAAAATGCTACAACTTTGTAGTTTATGAAATTTTTCAATTCCATCGTTTTGGCGGTTAAATCAACCTGGCAGTAGGTGTCATCTGCAGCTCGTCTGCAGCGGCGTTCGGACGAGATCAGATAGAATCTCTCATCCACAGCCGTCTACACTAGCGTCCGAACGAACCTTGCTACTTCTCACATAGTAGGTTCCGTCTGTAGCCTGTCCGTAGCAAGGTCCGGACGGCGGTGAACAGTAATGTGATATAAATAGCTGAAAATGCGATTTTTAGCTCATTTTCTCACCTTTTCTGAATTGGAACGACTTGGAGCTTTCCCCTCTCTCCTAAGGTTTGCTCTAAACCTTAAGAGAGTGATCTTTTAAGGCTTAGGTTGTGATTTCTAACACCGATAACGCATTCCTCGGTCTTAGATTGTCATTTCCACTGATCGTTTGAGATAAATTCTGAAACCAATGTCTACTTTCTCAAGATTGAGCTATACACCTTATGCATGTTGCTTAATTTTGATTATTTATCTAGGAATTTGTTATATTTATGAAGTTTGAGCGTTGGATCGAAGTTCCAAAGACCGGGCTTCGTACCTTTGAGGTAAGTGTTCAAGTTAGTTAAGTTAGTTGGGTTTTGTTTAGAGTTTTATAAGTTAATCCTAGAGATTCTCTTTGGGTTAACTTTGTTAGCATTTAAATTGTGTTTTGAGTTCCATGTATGTTATGGGTCTCAATTGGGTTATGTGTTTATGAGGTTATAAACACTCATGGTGTATAGAAGTATGTTTTGAGCTATGAGTTATGCCTTATGATCACATGCAATGATGTATTGCAGATTTGTGTGATTAAGACATATCATTGGTGTCAATTGTTAAGCATCGAACAGAACATAGTGAGTATAATTATTCACTGAGAAAAGATACTATTTTTATGCTTTCAAAGATGATATTAAGTTCGAACCAATTATATGTTACGTTAATATTTATATGATGATATCTTGATGCCTTGAATTATGTTACAAAATGTTTGATGAAATATGATTTATGAAAAGATGTTAAATGAAGCATGATTATGAAAGAAAGAAAATGAGATATTTTATAGCATGAGCATGGATATATGTGAGGAAATGCATAAGAAATTAAATGAATTGGGACGAGTCCCTAGCATCAGTTCGAGACAATTCTCGGATGGCAAGCCCTAAGTGCTGAAAAGATGTGAATGTATGAATGGAGGGCAAGCCCTCGAATGTTATAGTCCACAGCATTAATTCGAGATGATTTTCGGAGGGCGAGCCCTCGGTGCTGAAAGGATGTAAATGTTATGTTATAGTTTCCAGCATCGGTTGAAGACAATTTTTGGAGGGCAAGCCCTCGGTGATGGAAATATGTGAATGTTATGAGTATAATACGATGGATCCATGAGAAATTCGTCGAGAACGAGTCCTCAGAGTGATAAGAATAAATGAATGAAATGTATGAATGTGAAAGTATGCATGACACGTTTATGTTTTAATGATATGTATATGTAATATGTTTTATGGAATTTCATGCTAGATGTATTGGTATGCATATGACGTTGAATGGGACAGCATATATGTATATGTTTACAGCTGGTTTGCATATGATGATTTCATGTGTATGACTTAGTTATACCAATATGTATGTAGTACGTGACAAAAGTCAAAGGAATACATGTGTATTTATATAGCTGAGACATATGTACATAAAGTTATATATAGATGCGTTTATATGTATGTGTGACCAATTAATTTGGAGCACATGTATATATTCACAGCTAAGTAGTATGTTTCAAATGGTTTCATAGCTACGGTATTTACTTCATTAGCTACGCAATGTTTTTTAATGGAAGATGTTTTGTAAATTAATGATAGCTGTTATTGTAAACTAAGTAGAAAGAAAAAGATTGGCTTAGTGTGAAAACTTAGTGATTTCTTATACAGCTAAGACCGTGGACTCATATATCTACCTGGGTGAATGTGGTTAACTCCATGATCGCCTCAGATGATGTTGTTGATGCAGGTACTGTGGATCAAGATGATGATCCAGTTGCTGCGTATTTGGGTTATTATGACTAAGGGCGATGTACGCCTGTTGGTATTTTGTGTAGACTCATGTTTAGTCTAGTTTTGTTGTACATCAATATGTTGTATATGTAAACAGGTTGATGTATTTTGGCTAAGTCGTATGTGGCTCTTTTGATAGCCATTCTTTTAATGTATAGCACTTTTCGATGTAAAAATTGTTGTATATAGTTATGTCAGCTCCTTATGTTATGTTACTCTCACAGTGTTATTTAATTAGTTTTCGCTGCAATGTTATGATTACTCTGATATGATATGCTCATATTATGAAATAATGATGGCTTGTACGCATGTACGCCTCTGTGATGATGCGGTTTTATTTCAAAAAAAAAAAATGTGTTATGAAATTGGGTCACCACATTTAGTGTTGTTGTGGCTGGATTTCTAGGCTGTTTTGATAGCCAAATCGTATTATGTTTTTGGTGAGTTGAATGGCTAATCATAGGCTGTTTTGATGGCTGGATGATATGCTGGTTTTGGAGTTTGATTTGTATTTGGTTGGGCTGTTTTGATGGCTGAATGATGTACTGTTTTGGGGCTGTTTTGATGGCTTAAATGGTGGTGTTTCAGTGTGTGTTGATGGCTGTTTTTAGGCTGTTTTGAGGCTAAGAGTATGCTGGTTTGAGTGTTTTGATTGAAGTTTTGTGGCTTTTGTTTTGTAAGTTTTGTATGGTGTATTGGGAGCCTTGGCCGTAAGGTATGTGTGAGTGTTTTTATATGGTGTGAGAACTTATGTTCTCTATTGGTAATCGATTTGGTTTATGTGGATTTAGAAGTTTTAAAGTGAGTTTCTTAACTCATGGTTTTAAGGGTATGAGTATAATGATAAAATGGGTAAAATGAATAAATGGATGGTATGAGGTTTAAAAGTAACCTTAAGCTAATGATTAAATTAAATTGCAGTGTTTGTCAAGTGACGCATCTACACCTATGTTCTTCAAGGACTGTAAGTATTCACATACTTACTGAGGATGATACTGTGGTTGTGTCCTTATGTAATTTATTATTGTCTTATTCATGTGCATGTGTTATAAACTGTTCATGAATCATATATTTTGTGAATTGGAATAATATGTTGATAAGATAGCAGTGAACAGAGCTGATTGCAGTAGTAGGGGTGTGAGGGCTGAACCAATGGACTAAGGGTCCAAAAACTAGGTAATAAGAACTAATGCTGAGAGCAAGGTTCTAGTACAAACCAGTAATCCTTATAAGTGGGGGAGGAGTAACGTTCGATAACACGGGTGCAAGGACCTATCAGGAGAGGAGTGTAATTTCATGTTGCATTAAGACTAAACAAAGACTTCACAACGATGCTTGTACACTCATTCATTACATCTATCATTACGTATGTTTAATAATTCAATAATCTATTGTATTGGGATATGGTTGACTCACTTGATTTCATAGTGTGATGCAGGACTTGAGGCTGAGGGCGAAGAGCCCTTTTGCTTGATTGGATGGTTGATAGACTATCTACTGCGGTTGTGATGATAGTATTTGTAGGGCTAGTTTAGTTGATTATGTTTTATATGTTTATGTGTTATTTTTGTTGTATTTGCAATATGACATTGAGTCAGCTTGTGCTAGGTATTATTTAAGTGGGTGAGGTTGATGTTGCAACTGTATGCCGCCTGTGACACTCTCTTTTGTTCTATGTATCTAGCATGCATTCATATGTTCTTTAACATATGTTTTAATATTTTGTGGAATGAGGTATTTCAATCAGCTCTTATGTACTATGTGAGGTATTCCTTAGTGTTTTTAACAGAAAATAATATTCCGCTGCGAGATTAAATCTCTGAGGTAGTAATGTCACGTGAAAATCAGAGGTTTTTGCTTACCGTTTTATTGATCTAAAACCAAGGCGTTACATCTAGTAGATTGTTGGGTGAAGGCTTTCCAGTTCCTNTATGTTTATGTCTTATTTTTGTTGTATTCGCAATATGACATTGAGTCAACTTGTGCTAGGTATTATTTAACTGGGTCAGCTTGATGTTGCAACTGTATGCCGCCTGTGGCACTCTCTTTTGTTCTATGTATCTAGCATGCAATCATATGTTCTTTAACATATGTTTTAATGTTTTATGGAATGAGGTATTTCAGTCAGCTCTTATGTATTATGTGAGGTATTCCTTAGTGTTTTTAACAGAAAAAAATATTCCGTTACGAGATTAAATCTCTGAGGTAGTAATGTCACGTGGGAACCAGAGGTTTCTGCTTACCGTTTTATTGACCTAAAACCAGGGCGTTACATCTAGTAAATTGTTGGGTGAAGGCATTCCAGTCCCTGCAGTAACAGCTAATAAAAAGTCCTCAGCTCCTATTGATGTGACTAGTAGTGTGGATAATGCACCAAGGACATCAAAAAGGGTGGTTGTGCCCACAATTGAAAAGGGAATCCAGCGAATGGAGGCAAAGAAGAAACAAAAAAGATCTACATGACAACATTGATATTGTCATTATCTTATCCAAAAACAATTAACTTTTGTTTGGATTGTTAGACCTCGTACTTAACTTATGGTTGTGTAACCTGTTGTTTATAACTGAATCACTTTTAGTGGATGGCCATGTTGGTTGTAACTATTCCTAGGTTTATGGCGTTTGCTTATGACAATCATTTTGGAAGATCATAATATTATGTTTGCTTATAACAATCATTTGTTGTTGGTGTGGTATTTGTTTATGACTAGTTATTTGGATTGGATGGCCATAATATTATTTCGAGTTTTTGGATGTATACTGCAGCCTGCTGATTGTAAGATATTGAGTGCATTTATTTGTTGATGTTTTCCAGACATTGTATGTGGGTAGACAATAAATGGATAATGTCTTTCTCACCCAATTCAGTTTGTACTATACAGCCGAATACATGCAGGTAACTAATGAACTGCATCTGAAACCACAACATTACACGCACCACATATTGCACTTGGTACATGCAGGTTGGTGGTACACATCAGAATACATGCACCACATAATTTCAACACTTACATTTACCTAAACACTTACAATAAAAGTTTGACAGTGAGGCAAACACTATAAAATTAACCCAAACACATTAAGCTAATACATTAGTTCTTGGATTAAACATTGTCAACACTTGCAATAAAAGTTTGACTGTGAGGCAAATACCACAAAATTAACCCAAACACATTTAAGCTAATACATTAGTCATTGAATAAAACGTTGTCAACACTTACAAGAAAAGTTAAACACCAAATTCATGGTAGCCGTTTATAGGCGAAATTCCCATTACATGCACCATAATATTTGCCCCCAAACACAGATACCAAAAAAAAAAAAAAAAACCCGAAAATGTCAAGAGTAGAGAATGTGCTTTTGTTAGTTTGACTTGATTCTCATTTTTTGCTGCTTCAATCTCCAACTTTTTCTTCAATTCTGTAACCTCACTATTCAGCTTCTCGTCCCTATGTTACAAACGGTCCAACACTCGTTTAACATGGTCACACATGTCAGTATCATTCCATTGGAAAAATCACATGACCGACCAACCCTATTCAATTTGGAGCCATATAAACAGAGGTTAGTCAATCTACAGTGTACAATTTTTTATAAAAAATTCTCGGATTTAAAAGTTAAACTTAGATCGGATCTAATTTTTTTTTTTTTTAAAAAAAAATAAACAAAAATTAACCTATTTTGCTCTGGATCTACAATGTACAGGTTCATAGAGAAAAAATATGTCCCATTATGGTCCGGATCTAAGATTTAAAGTTCATAGAAAACAAAAATCGACCCTTTAACTATCATTTACGAAGGGGTTGAACGACAAAAAAAAAAAAAAAAACCAACGGGAAGTAAAGACTAGAGAAATCCCTAAACAACCAAAACAAATAATAAAACAAAGCTTACATCATAATTAACACATTCATAAAACCTCCGTCCAAAATTTTCCTTAGTAAAGAAGTCTTCGAACATGCAGGTACTCTACAACGACACATGAGCTCTCCAGACGTTCTTTACTCTTTAGTGAACATGACATTTTTGCAGAGCTACACGGGTAAGAGAAATGAAAACGTCTGAATGTTGAAGAAGAAACAAGCTGGCAACTCTTTTTCATTTTTTGCATTCTTTTCTTATTCGTTTTTATCACTCAACGTATCCTAAACGTTGAGCTTCATTCAACACACCAAAGACGAGGGTAAAATGGAAAGTAAAACTCATAAGACGGCATGTGACGCGCACTTGAATGGTTGACCGTCTGATTTAATGCGGTTAACTGACGAAAAGGGCCGCAAAAGGTAACGAAATGATAGTTCAAGGGGGTCATCTGGTTAGAATGTCAGTTCATAGGGATAAAGTGACAATGCGTGGTAGTTCATAGAGGGAAAATGTAATTACCCCTTAAAATTAAGTTTAGGTGTAGGGATAAGGAAAAATAGAAAGAGATGTATGTCATCATTAGTTTTCACATATCAAATAATTTAGGGAAAAATCTACATACCGTCTTTTAAAATTACTATCCAATTGACAATGTCTCCCCAAAGTCAAAAAACACAAAATGACCCTACATATTTTTTAATAAGACAAAAATACCTTATGAACTCGAAAAAAAATTTTATTTACTTTTTAAAAAATAATTTTTTAAAACTAAACTTTATAATTTTTTTTTTATATAATTTTGACAATGGGTGGTTTAGTGTGTTTTTTTTTTTTTTTTTTTTAATTTTTTTTTTTTTGTTTTTGTTTTTGTAATTTTAGTTAGTTTTTCTAGCCATTATGAATTCGAAACAAAAAAAAAAAATTTAAAATTTTATTTTTTAAAAGAAAATATTTATAACTTTTTTTTTTAAAATTTTAAATTTGGTCAATTAGGTGGTAGTGTTTTTTATTTTATTTTTAGCTTTAGTTTTTTCTAGAATTTTTTTATTTTATTTTATTAAGGGTATTTTTCGTCATTGGGGATATATTGACAATTGTTTGATAGTTTGGAGAGACATTGTCAATTGAGTGGTACTTTGAAGGGTAGGTGGACTTTTCCTAATAATTTATGTTATTTAATTTAATTTTTTTTTAAAAATAAAATATAAATCGTAAGTTAAATCAAGGCCCAGCCAGGCGAAGAAGCCATATTTTTTCCTAAATTACCCAATTATGCAGAAACAAATTTTGGTATGAAAAGAGAAACTGAGAGACAGAATCAAGCTCCCTTACATGCAGATCCCACCCATCCATCTTTGTTCTCTTCCTTTCCAAGTAGTAGAGCGAGTGAGCGAGAGTGAGAGAAACTGAGAATAAACTTGGTAGGGATGGACTCCGACGACGGCAACGCGCAGAGGGTCCCGCTGAGCCGGAGGCCTGAGTGGTCGCACGTGACTCCGCTTCCCCAGGACGACGGTCCAAATCCAGTCGTCCCGATCGCCTACAAGGAAGAGTTCGTCGAAACCATGGACTATTTCCGAGCCGTCTACCAGGCCGACGAGCGCTCGCCTCGCGCTCTTTGGCTCACCGCTGAATCCGCTTGAACGCCGGCAATTACACTGTAATCTACCTTTCTCTCTGTCTCTCGCTCGCTCTGTTGTAGTTTTGGAGAATGTTAGATGGGTTTGAATGCGTTTGACTATGTGTTTTTTTTATGTATTTCATTGGCTTTGTACTCAGCTCTGAGGGGGTAGATTGAAAATGCAATCCTAGATCACAGTACCCATTTGGGAAAATATAAAGTGGATCGGCTTATGTGATATGAACATCACTATGTATAAATTGTTATATAATCATCACTATGTATCATTTTACTTTAATCACTGAAGTATCTGATAATGGGATAGTAATTACACTGTTTGGAAATTAGATTTTATAACTAAGGAAATATCTTCACCTTTGATATCAACCATTAGAGATATAGCTATCCCAGGGTTCAAAGGGCCTTGATTGAGGGTTGAAAGCATCTCGATTGATAGTAGCAAGTCAATTCAATGCT
>FXXK01001254.1:72623-91025 GCA_900184695.1 Betula pendula
TGGAAAGCTATGAACATTTTTAGTGAACATAATAAGTCAAGTCGTCGCGGTGGGTGAAGCTTAGGAGAGTATGTCTTCTCGTGCAATCTACTGTAGGCAATTAAATTTTTTTTTATTATTATATCCGCCAATTCCAACACCCAAACCTAGCAAGTAAATTAAGATTTGGTATTTGAAAGGGAAAATCAAGATTCAAGTAATGGAAAACACTTCCCACATCCCCCTCCCCAAAACACAAGAAAAAGGAACAGAACAAAAAAAAAAAAAACATTTATGTGATGCCATGGCTTGCTCAAAGAGAAAAACTTAAACCAAGTTAGGTGACGTTATTGCACCTATGAAAACCTAGTCAATTTTCTCTTCCGAACAAACCACGAAATTAAACAAAATTAATTATTAAAAAAAAAAGTTCATAGAGACAACAATAAAAATTAGTAAGGACAAAAGCACATAAGAATGTAGAAAAAAAATAAAAAATAGAAGAAAAAAAAGGGTTAATAAGAGCATCTCCACCACTCCTTCCTTTCTAACTTATTCTAACATCATTAATTTCCAAGTCAAGTCAAGCCGTCTCCGTGGATAAAGGGTTCTTTGAACACGTCATGATTAGAATGTTGTAATTAATGTTTGGTCCCCACGACCAGATGATATGATGATATTCGCTATGCATCTTTATCGGATGACATTAAAAGAAATAATAAGAATTTTTTTGGTCATCCGAGTAAGAAGAACTCAAATGGTATATATAAATATAGGAAAATAATGTCATGATTTCTTGTCTTTTTTGCTTTTTTGAGTTTAAACCACAATTTTTAATTCCATAAATTTGAGACTCAAGTTTGGGCTTCAAGATTTTCGTCAATTTTTCTATCAAATTCATAACAACGATAACAATAATATACAATTATATCATTCAAATTATAAAAAAAAATTAAAAAATTAAAAAATAAAAGAGAACCACGGCCTCCAACTCTCCTAGCCATGGTCATGGGCTGTAACTGGAGATGGAAAAGGCCATGGTTTTTTTTTGGTGCCCTCAAAGGACCACCCTGTGGGTTTTTTTAAAAAAAAATAAAAAATAAAAAAAATCTAAAGGGTGTAATTATAGTTTTAGGACTATTTCTATTATTAAATATTTGAGAGAAATATTGAAGGAAGTCTCGAATTTTGAATGAGTCTTACTTACATGGTAAGTAAGACAAGGATATATATAATTTATGAAAGAAAAGTGTAATGTAGGGAAGCTAAATTATTGCAAATAGCTGTCATCATAGGGCTCTTATGTATATGTGGAACTTAAGTGTAATTAGCGTATAGACGACTCCAATCGTGGAGTCTTTGCATTGAGATAAACTTTTAATCCCAAAGTGGACGCCAATTACATCTTCTTTATTTCCCAAAGTGGATTTTTCTTTTGGATTTATTGTGAATGAATCAAGAGAGTGGATACCCAGAAATTCCATATGGTTATCGTCACATCAGA
Organism: Betula pendula; assembly: GCA_900184695.1. Taxonomy (NCBI): domain Eukaryota; kingdom Viridiplantae; phylum Streptophyta; class Magnoliopsida; order Fagales; family Betulaceae; genus Betula; species Betula pendula. The sequence continues at coordinate 74,107 of FXXK01001254.1, forward strand.
ACATCAAAATAAAATATGATTTATATACATTTTTATTGACTATCACTTTCAAAAAATTGATATCATGGGGTCCTATATATGTGGAATTTTACAAGCAATTTGCATGCACAGAACTTGAAGCGAGGAGTCTTGGTATTGAGATAAGTTACGTCGCCTTTATTTCTGATGGTTTACAATTCTTTGATTTATTCTTAGTCCATCAAGAAAAATGATAAACTTGGGATTATCACTTAAAAATTATAGATATTATGATCAGGCCCACGTGAAATTTAAGAGGCAATTTGTATGTAGAAGACTCGTGGAATAATCAAGTCGTCTGGTGGATCCCACCACCTTAAATATTTTTTAAAAGTGTCAGTGAAACTTTTAAGTCAACTCGTCTACTTTGCTTCTCTCTCTCCAATAAACAATATAAAAGGGTTAATTATATTGTCTTGTACATAATTAAACAGTAAAAGGGTTCTCAATTAAATATTTCTTACCTGCAACGAAGTTCTGTCACGCAATTAACTTTAGTGAACTTTCTCCATTTTTTTTTCTTCTTCTTTTATAATCCTTTTTCTTTTACGCTCCAAAGAGCCACTGCTTTATGACAAAAGTCATGAAAATAATACTAATAAAAATAATAAATTTATATATTATATCCGCCAATTCCAACACCCAAACCTAGCAAGTAAATTAACATTGGTATTATGAAAGGGAAAATAAATTCCAGTAATGGAAAACACTTCCTACATCCCCCTCCCCAAAACACAAGAAAAAAGAACAAAAAAAACATTAAAAAAAAAAAACATTTATGTGATGCCATGGCTTGCTCAAAGAGAAAAACTTAAACCAAGTTAGTGACATTATTGCACTTAAGAAAACCTAGTCAATACCCCCTTCCCGCCTCTTGAATAATAAAATAAATAAATAAATAAATAAAAGAAAAGAAAACCTAGTCAATTTTCTCTTGTGAACAAACCACGAAATTAAACAAAATTAATTAAAAAAAAAAAGTTCACAAAGACAACAATAAAAAAATAGTAAAAAAAAAGGTTAATAAGAGCATCTCTACCACTCCTTCCTTTCTAACTTATTCTAATCTCGTTAATTTCCAAGTCAAGTCAAGCCATCTCCATGGATAAGGGGTTCTTTGAACACGTCATGATTAGAATGTTGCAATTAATGTTTGGCCCCCACAATTAGATGATATGATGATATTCGTTATGCATCTTTTTCAGATGACATTAAAAGAAACAATAAGAATTTTTTTGGTCATCAGAGTAAGAAGAACTCGAATGATATATATAAATATAGGAAAATAATGTCACGATTTCTTGTCTTTTTTGCTTTTTTGAGTTTAAACCACAATTTTTAATTTCATAAATTCGAGACTCAAGTTTGGGCTTCGAGATTTTCGTTAATTTTTCTATCAAATATATAACAACGATAACAATAACATACAATTATATCATTCAAATTAAAAGAGAACCACGGCCTCCACCTCTCCCAGCCATGGTCGTGGGCTGTAACTGGGGATAGAGAAGGCCATGGTTTTTTTTGGTGCCCTTAAAGGGCCACCCTGTGGTTTTTTATTTTAAATAAAAAAATCTAAAGGATGTAATTATAGTTTTAGGACTATTTCTATTTTTTATTTATATTATATATTTGAGAGAAATATTGATGGAAGTCTCGAATTTTGAATGGATCTAAATTCAAGTTTATCAACACATGTACATGTTGCGTCGGATACAAATGTAGGTATCCAATAGGAGTTTAGCATCTTGATTACATGAACTTCCTTTCTCTTGAGAGGCTTAGATGCATGTTGTCCTAGGTGTGGGTTTGGGTTTCCATTCTTTTGTTTGGTTGGACAATATTTTTAACTATTTCTTTATAAAAAGGAATACATATTTATCTAACAAATGAGAAGAATAGCTATTCTTGGAAGAATAGACTATATGTGTTTTTTTTAAATAAAAAAAGAAAACATTATTTTTTATTTTCTTTCAAACTTAAAAAAAAAAAAAAAGATTCAAGAACCAAATCTTCTAGTAAATATGAAATGAAGTCTTTGTTTTTTTTTTTTGGATGAGTGATAGATTTTATAAATGAAACAACCACTTACAACACACTCCAGCAAAACAGCTAACACATTTTCTCTACAAAACAAAGCTAAGAAGCCACTACCATCAAGATAACAGAACAATAATTATAGCTAATCAGTTAACCACCAAGCAAACCTAACCAACCTCTACAATTAACACATCAGGAACAAAATTTCACATATACGCAAAACAAACTCTAAAGTCTAAACAACAATTGTATTTGCAAGTTTGCAGCAACCTCCTGTCTGGAACAGAGTATGCTCACTGGCAATATTCTGCACTCCAGATTTAACATTCCAAGCAATATTCTGCACTCCAACTGAGTTTACACAAAACAGGCTTCAACTTCTTCTTCTTCAAAAAGTTTTTCCTCCCACTTGAAGATCATCCCATCTCGAGCTAGGATATTCGACTAAAAATTTTTTTCCCACATTGGAAGAAAATGTGCTATCTCCCTTCAATGCAACTTGCACAAAATAAACACATTACATCCCCCTTTAAAATCCCATTTCAGAAGTCTCTCTCCTGTTGTTGAAATATCTTTCATAGCCAACCACATCACAATTGAAAGGCATGCTTGAGTATAGCATCGCACGTTTCAGAACATGTATAAGTACATTTTTTAGAGACAACCCAATAAGGCTGATCCTCATCCCCAATCTTCACCAATACTCAATTTACTTTGCACACTAACCACGTCATCCGTCCTTGCTCCCCATGCTTTTGAATTAAGAGTCTATGATCAGCAGAGTGCGTGTTCCGCACAGACTGCCTCAAGCACATACTCCTTGATTGATGCATGAAAAAAAAAATGAAAAGGAATCGAAAGAAAGCATATCTTGAGTGCGTGTGTGCAAGACCCTTTCTCGGAATTATGTAAAATATTAACAAAGCAACTGGGTGAGTCCATGAAGTGTAGGACATCTCATAGCTAGAGATATCTTGGACAAATAAAAGTGGCGACCATTATTCCGATACTGCCTGCCGCATAAACCATAAGAGATCACTTTTATCCTAAAGCAGCAGGGTTAACAATTGAAGTGGTGACAAAGACTTGAATAAAAATGACAATTTATTTCATCCCACAAAAAAAAAAAAGCTAATTTCGCTAACATAGCCTCCTTAAATTTAAATTTGATCTTCACATAAGAAAAGTTTTTTGTCAGCTGAAAATGTCCAAAATCTGCAACTCCCATTCCCTTTCACAATATACAAAGGCGAACCATCTTCCTCCTACATCACATTAACTGTCTGTCTATCTATGACACATGGAGGAAAAACACAAAACAGATACTCAAAAAAAAAAAATAAATAAAGATCTGTCAACCCTTCAGGATTGTAATGTCCACAAAACAGGTCAAAAAAATAAATAAATAAAGAAACCTACTGAATTTTTGTTCTAAACTTCTGATAATCTTCTTAGGCAGGATAAAAACACTTGTCCAGCACATCTGAATACTGTATAGAACAGAGGAAAACATTTGTAACCTCCCAACAAAAGTCAGATGCTTAGAAAGCCATGAATCAATCCTACCAGAAATTTTTTGAAGCAAAATATCACAGTGACCAGCTGACAACTTCTTTGAGATAGAGGAACCCTAAGATCTCTAACCGGGAGAACCCCCTCCCCCATTTGAAGACAATTGCCGATCTGAAGCTTCAACCGCTCCCAGACCCAAGAACAAAAAAAAGAAAGAACTTTTAGAGGGATAAGGATTCAGACTTGAGAGAGTAGCAAAATCAGCTAACACATTCTTCAAACACTTAACCGCTTGCACACTTGCTGTAGAAAAGAGCAGTAAGTCATCGGCAAAACATAAATGGGTAGCTTCATTGCCGCACAACCTGGATGAAAATGATAAGCTTTATCCTTCAAAGAAGCCTCCTCCAACAAGCTAGAGAAAACATCCATTGCAAGAACAAAAAGGTAAGGGGAAAGTGGATCCCCCTTCCTAAGCCCCTTCTTCCCATCAAAGTAGCCAGCTAAAGTGCCATTTAAGGCAATTGAAAATTTCGTAGTAGTAATTACATTCACGGACCTAGTTGACATACCTTATAGGAGCCCCAACACACACCAAGCACTGAATAATAAAGTCCCAATCCAGAGAGTCATATGCCGTAATTAAGTCCACCTTAGTTGTACACCGAGGCTGACCTCCATTTTTTTTGGCATTGCTTCACCACCTCTTGAGCAAGCATCACGTTCTCAGCAATAGACCTCCTCGGAATGAAAGCCGATTGATGATGACTGATGATACCATCCAATCCTTTCAAAGTCTATTAGCCAAAATCTTGGTAATGCATTTATAAATGACATTACAACTGGAAATTGGTGACATTACAACCTGTTGTTTAAGCCAAAATCTTGATGATGTCTTTTATATTGATATTGTAGAAAATTGTCATAAGATGTAAATGGAAGAGAATATTGCAGAAGCGGAGGAAGAAAAGACACAAGGATTTTGGGTGGTCCGGCTGTAGAGGCTTATGTCTACAACTGAGAATTGTCCTAAGGGCTACATTTCGCTCTTATTATCTTTGATAGATTTAATATACAAATGACCCATTTTTATAGTGAAAATGTGGTAGCTGGAGTGAATACAAATAAGGTAATCAAAGATTTGATTACAATCAACCAACTTTGGCAAATACATTGATAAGGAAAATATCAAACCTAATATGAAAACCTTATATTTTAACATTCTCACTCAAACTCAAAATGAAAGCTTGAGTTTGAAAAAAAAAGAAAAAGAATTGACCTTTTGTTCAAGACTTTTTTTTTTCTTTGCTGAGGTGGATTTGGTGCGACAACAACCAATATCTGAGCGTGAGCTTGGCCTTCAGATCCCTTGATGAAACAGATAAGGATCATGTGTGGCAAGATCCAAAAGCAAGGCGTGAGCTCGGATAGGGGTGCAATCAAGTGTGATGCAAAGCCAAATTTGAGCGTAAGACGGGAGGTGGCTGGACAGTGGCCGGAGATGGTGGTAGGATGGTGGCCGGAGATGGCGGTCGGGAGGTAACCGGAGATGGCAGCTGGACGGTTGCCGGAGATGGTGGCAGAGTGGTGGCTGAATATCTGGGCCAACAATGGGCCAAACTAGGCTGACTTGGGCCGACAAATGGCCTCACTATTAATAATACTAAGAAAACATAGACAAGACGGTTAAATTAAGGTTTTTTCATTGTTGAAGATGATTAACAAAGCTTATTTGGTTGTTTCATAGAAACCGTTCTTTCTCAATTGATTGAGTAAATCAGATGCCATTATGTAGTTCCACTTATTGAAGGAAGCACCAAATATGATTCCACTTCAAGAAAGAATATACTCTTTATGCTTCTTTCCCCATTAACTGTTATTTGGTTGTCTGACCTGAAATGGTTTTTATAAGGAACCAAAGATCATAATCAACTGTACATTATTTTAATGAGTCTTTTTTTTCTTTGCTATTTGAGTAGCTTGCAGGGTCATTTGGTCAGAAAAAGTTCCAGCAGATGGATGGTTACCCCAGTTGTCGAGTACTTCCATGTAATTAAGTTATTATACAAGCATATGATAGATGAAATGAATGAGTGTTCATACATCGTGTAAAGACTTTGTTTAGTCTTAATGCAACATAAAATTACACTCTGCTCATAATGGGCCAATCTCGTATTATCGAACGTTACACCTCCCCCACTTAAACAGATTACTGGTTTGCACTGGAGTCGACATTCCAGCATTAGTTCTTATTACCTGGTTTAGGGACCCAACTCCACTGGATTAGCCCTCACACCCTTGCTACTGACCAGCGTTGTGTCACATCATTAATCCATTCACAGAATATGTAGTTGTAATACATGAGCAGTTTATAACACATGCAAATGAATAAAATAATAACTGAATATAAAAGGAAACAGAGTCAGCCTCAGTAAGTACTTTCATACTTACACTTTTTCTGCAGAATAATATTATCCACCATTTTCTAGCAATATGAATACACAAATAACAAATATTAGTGCCAATTAATAATAATTGGTTAGTCTTCAAGATCCTTGCTCTTAACCTTTATTATTATTATCCATCACTTCATTTTTATTACTTGATTTTATCCATAAGTATACTCATATATATATATATACAAGTCATATTTGTGAGTATTCTTATATATTGACCATAGATTTATTCAAAGCATTTTAACTTATGGACTTCCATAAGGATTCCGTTGGTAATATTCCATAAATATCCTTACTAATGGTAAAGGCTTATTGTAGAATCTCTTATAGTTAATTCACACCAAACTTCATGTCCTTACCGTCGAAGGGCAGAGTCACCATAACGGTTTATATATGAGTTTAAGTGTTAATCTACTATAAGATTAAAATAGCTATTTCATATCAAATTCATGTCTATACCGCCGAAGGACATGACCATCATAACGTTTAGAAATGAAGTTGAGTGTCAATCTATTATAAGATTAAAAATGATTTTAATAGTTATTTCTTACCAAACCTCATGTTTATACTGCCGAAGGGCATGACCACCATAATGTTTAGACATGAGTTTGAGTGTTAACCTATTATAAGTTATAATAACCACCTAATCATAGATAGGTTGATTTTACAAGTTCTTTAAACCTTTTCCATTTTCTTTTAAAACAAGCTTCGCTTGCTTCCATTTTTAGTTTTTGAGCATTTTATGATTCTTGAACTAAACCAATAACAAATATACATCAAATATATGTTAGATAGATCAAATGACAGCAAAGAAAATTATCAAAACATATTAGTATAAAAAATCCACAAAAATACTCCATAGAGGCCGGATGGGTATAGGATGAGTTCTTGATGTTTTCTCATGATTCCAAAGCCCAAAGATAAATGGAAACATGATATAAAATAGTTTTAGAATCCTCTTAAGTGATCACACACAGCCCACGCAAGCAGGATGTAAAACACTTCAAAAATTTCCCAACACCTCTCTATTAAGCCGGTTTTGAAGCGAAGTGAGGAAGATGATGTTTTCATACTTCAAATGGACTCCAAAGCTGATTCTAAAGGTTAGGATACCTTATAGACACCTCAAGGAAGGTAGGGTATGAGTTCTGGACAGTTTGGAGGAAAGCTCCAAAAAAACTCCACAAGGGCCGTGAGGGTGTGCGTGTGAGATGATTGAGAGAGTTTTTTGCATGTAATGCAAAGGGTTTGCTTGCTGACCTGCCAGCAACGTGCAGTAGTGTGTGAGGCAAGGTGAGTGACTTAGCTTGCCAAGTAAGTTCCAAAAAGGACCACCTTTTCAACTTACTTTTTGACTTTTTGGTTTCTTCATTCACTCTTGCACCAACTGACCATATGCCATGTGTCATTACCCCAAGCTTACAAATCAGTAAGGAGCTGGCCCTACCTAGTGAATTTTAACAATTTTAAGCTAATTTTGACAATTTGAGATTTTAAGATCCGGGTTTAGGCCAAAAAGTCAATTGTCTTGGAATTGAATTCCGACTTCACTGAATCAAAGTAAAAATCATATATATAGTAAATAGAGTCCAATTATAATTTAAAATCATAATGATGAAGCTCCATTTTAAAAATAAGGTCCGAGTCAAAAGTGCCACGTAGGCGATGAATAGTCATCTTTATGCCTAAAAAGGTCAACGTATTAACTTTTATCGAAAATCTACTATGTCGTAGAGGGTTTCGATATAAGCATAACAAGCTTCAATTTGAGTAAAACTGAGTTCGTTTGACCTAGTTTTTGATACTTACAAGATTGGTCGTCAGAAAACGATCATTTCCTAAAGAGATTTTTAAGGTTTTTAACCAAAAATCTCTTAAACTTCATGAACACCTCTAAAAACATTATCATAGCTAAATGATAATGTTTTCACAACATATATCATTTAGTTTAATAATATGTTTAAGAGATTAGAATTCATCGGGCTTCATAATGTTCCACATTGAGAAATCATAAAAGAAAAATAGTAGTTAATATACCTAAGTCGACCTAAGCCCATTAGTTTAGGCTTTTGAGCTAGAGCGGTGTCCAAATATGTATATTAATATACTATTGGTAAAAACTCTCTAATTGTTTATCTCCCTAACAATTGGAAAGTGAATAGTTGATACTTGAGAAGATTCGTAGTATAGAGAATCCAGCAGACATGTTTACAAAAGGTGTGACTGTTGAGAAACTAAAGCTATGTTCAGCTTCAGTTGGTCTTCAAGCTTGAGGATAGGTGGATGAGACTTCTTGAGGAGATTTGCTTTTGGGACTTGATGGAATTCAAGTCAAGTAGGAGATGTTGGTGTTTGTGACTTGGCCTCATCAAGTCAAAGAGTGGGTCCTAGCTTTTTCTCTCTTTCCCGACTCACGGTAGTTTTTCCTTGTTTGAGTATTTGGCCTTGTTGTCCTACTCCCAACCGAGTATGGACTTGGTTTAGTCAATTCTTTGTGCTATTTAAGGAGCTGATTTTCAGCTTCGTTTATGTGGTACTTTAGTGCGATAGAGAGAGAAAAAAGAGAGGTGGAGAATGCATGGTGTAAGTGCGTAGGGAAAAGAAAAAAAAAACTACAAAGTTTCAATTGTTATTTTTTTTTTCTTTTGTGTGAGGGTGAGATACGGTGTATTGGGGCTTTGGGCTTTGAGTATTTTTCTCCTTGTTACTTTTTGTACTCTATCTTTTGCCCCTGATCGTCTCCAACAGTAGATGTAGGCTTGTTAAGCCGAACCACTTAAATCTTGGTGTCGTATGTGATTGTTTTTTGCTTTCTTCTTATTATTCGCATCTCACGGGTATTGGGGAAATAAGATATATTTCCTAACAATTACATCCCCTTTAAAATCTCATTTTAGAAGTCTCTCTCCCACATTTCAGAACATGTATAAGTACATTTTTAGAGACAACCCAATAAGGCTGATCCTCATCCCCAATCTTCACCATGCTCAATTTACTTTGCACACTAACCATGTCGTCCGTCTTAGCTGGAAACCAACACCACTCTTTCCCTCTCAAAACACTTGACAATTTTGCTTCCTACATCATAAATTATTCTATTGTCCATGATCAATTATACAATACCCCATCAGGATGTCAATTATCAAGCCACAAATGAATGTTCTCTCCACTACCAACTTTCAACTGCATAAATTCTCTACCCATCTCCCGGATCTTCAGCAATTTTCTCCAACTCCATGAACAAACTGATGGCATCTTTACTTGCCAGACACACTTACCTCTTGACAAGTATATTTTAATCCAAGCTACCCATAATGAACCTGATCTTGCAAACATGTTCCATCTATGCCTCATAACTGCAACTTTATTCCCATCCCCCACTTTTCTCTCTTTTCAACCCCAATATTGTGAGTGCATTTGTGAGATTTGTGTCCTACATCGGTAAAGTATAAAAAAAAAAAAATAGTTAATATAGTTAAGTGGATCTAAACTCATTAAATTAAGCTTTTGGGCTAGAAGTAATTTCGTAATATGTATATTAACTTGTTTGTACTCTTTGTTTGACTCATTTCTCCCCCTAACACCAAACCACCTCTTTTTTAGGAACACATGTGATTCCCAAGCCACTTTAGCTCTAGCATTCACCGAATATGATCCACTCCATAAGAATCTATTAATTTTTTCTCAATGATTCTGATAATCTTCTTAGGTAGCATAAAAATTCCAAGCAATAGAATTCAAAAGCTGTAACCTTCCTGCAAAGATGGCTTTTTCGACATCCAAGAATCTTATTCTAAGCAGTCAACAAGCTGATGCTTCACCAACTGTGTAGCCCATAAGTAGAATATAGAAATTTTTTGGGGATGGCTTTTAACCCCGAAAGCTCAGCAAATTCCTGTAAAACCCTTTTGATAATTTGCACAGCTTTAATACTAGCAGCTGAAAACAACAAAAGATCATCTGCAAAACAGAAATACGTAAGCTTTATCTGTGAGCATCGATGATGGAACTCAAATGCTTTATTGACACTACCTCCTCCATTAACTTTGAAAGCACTTCCATTGCAATGACAAAGAGATGATGGGATAATGGATCCTGTCTCTAACCGTCTCCCTTCAAGATACCCACAAGAGTCCCATTGATTGCCACTGAAAATCGATGTCATCGGAAGAGAAAAAATCCTGCAACCCAATCCAAGATGTTGGCTAGAACTTCCCACTTAATGACATTGCCAATGGTACCAACTCTAATTTCCCAGATTAATCCTCAAATCTGAAACCGCTTCAAAGCATAAGAGAAAAAGCCATGCAAGTTACGAAGATGATTTGGATTTTCCTCTGCAAAAAATAAAGTGTTGTCCGCAAACAAAATGTGAAAAATGTAGAAAAAAAGGCACCAACATGCCTAGATCCCACTCAAAAACCTAATAATAGACCCCATTTCGTTCAAGCAGAAATCATTCTATTTTACGTCTTCATAACAAAAAGAATAGTATGGGGGACAGAGGGTCACCTGTCTCAAGCTACAAAAACTGCTAAAGAAACCCATCAGAGTGCCGTTCACCAAAACAGAAAAGCGAATCAAAAAATACAATGCGCTATCCCCTCACATACTTTCTCCTTAAAACCGTATTCTCCTCAGCTATACACAAAAAATTCTCAATTAACATAATCAAAAGCCTTTTTCAATATCCAGCTTACACAGCACACTTGAGAAAGCTTGAAACTCTGAGAGTAACCCCTATACTCTTCTCTTTCTCTCTCTTTATCTCTCTTAATTAACCCGTAGACTTGCAACAGTTTGTGTTTTTAGAAATTTTTGTATGTTTTCTTTGTGTTTAGGTGCTTGAGAGAGGTTGGGAAAGGGAGATGATTTATTTTATTTTATTTTATTTTATTTATTATGGGCTTGTGTTTGAGTACAAGAATGCTTGTAAATTTGCTACTGCTTGACTAATCAAAGTTCAAATATCAAACATTTGAAATTTTCAGCCCTGAAACGTGCTTATTATATGTCTGATTTTGCTAGTGCATGTTATTTTCCACTTCCCTGGAACTAACACATACGGTAGACTAATGTGTCATAGCTCCCCACGCTTTTGAATTAAGAGTCTATTATCAGCAGGGTTCGTGTTCTACACAGACTGTGTCAAGCATATACTCCTTGATTGATGCATCAAAAAAAAAAACAGGTTATGTTTGTTTCGGCGTAAAATGACTTTTAAAAAATAGTTTTCAATGTTTGGTGTGACGGAAAATAATGTTTTCAGTTTAATCGAAAAAGCTTCTTTCATTTCCATAAAATGGTTTTTATTTTTAAAACCGTAAACCATTTTCCGGCTTTGAGCTTCTCATTCTCATATCACCGGAGTCCACCGGACCTCCTTCTTAACTCCGTCGAACCACTTCCTAAATCCACGGGAACTCAAATTTTTAAGTTTTTTCTTTTAAAAAACAATATTTTATATTTATATTTTTTATATTGTGAATAAAAATTGATTTTAATTGGATAATATGATTAAATAAAAATATAAAAAATATTTGTGATTTTTCATACATGCTAAACAACTGAAAATGTTTTCAACAGAAAATATTTTCTTAAAAAATAATTTTCCAACGTAAAATATTTTACGTTAAACAAACGGAACCTAAATAAAAAAGAAAGTGTAGCTTGAGTGTGTGTGCATGCAAGACCCTTTCTAAGTTTATGATCGGATCGATTTATGTAAAAATATTAACAAAGCAACTGGGTGGACTCATTCCATTCCAACTTAAAATAGATCGAATACTGGTTTCCGCATGCACATGGGTTTGGTTTTGATAGATTAAGCATATATTTTTAGTTTTTAATGAGAGTACTTGATGATTTTAACATTTAGTTGTGATTTTATATATAATGCTTCAATAAAAAAATAGATTTCACAGCCCAAAACTGGATTTGATGTTCTAACACTAAAACAACTCTAGCTAGTTATTTCAAGAGCACCTAAGCCGAATCCTTCTTTTTATAACAAGATTATTATTGAAAAATTTAAAAAAGAAAATCACATTTGCAGCCACAAATTTTCGCTGGGCGAAATACGGCCTATTACAAGACTTCTAAAAAGTGAAACAAAAAAATTAAGCAGAAAAGCTTTTACATTCATAAAAATCCATGATCCACTTTAAATACTTATAACAAATTAAAAGCCACACACAAAAAATTAAGCAGAAAAGCTTGAAGCTCGCACACTATACATTGAAGCTGTTTTGATAATATTTGTCCACATCATTGAACAAGTTGGACAAATAAGAGTGCACTGGTATCCTAAAGCAGCAGGGTTAAGAATCAAAGTCTCGATAAAGACTTGAATAAAAATAGAAAAAAAAAGTCTTGATAAAGACTTGAATAAAAATGACAATTTAATTCATCCAAAAAAAAAAAATGATAATTTGGCTAACATGGCCTCCTTAAATTTAAAATTGATCTTCTCATAATAAAAGTTTTTTGTCAGTTGAAAATGTCCCAAATCTGCATTGCTCCCATTCCTTTTCACAGAATACAAAGGCGAACCATCGTCCTCCTAAATTGCATCAACGCACTGTTTATCTATGATACAAGGAGGAAAAACACAAAAAAGATACTCAAAAAGAAAAATAAAAAAGATCTGTCACCCATTCAGGATTGCAATGTCCACAAAGCAGAGGGAAGATGAAAAACCAAAACAGCTTATGAGAATCAAACTGGTCAAAGCTTCTTTCTCATGCCACACTTTTTTGACTTGGATGATGGGCTCGAGGTCTATTTTAAGTTGTATCCTATCACTAACACTTATCAACCCAATAAGTTTATATAGAATTATAAAGAAATGTGATAGAAGATAAACTACTGTTGTAGAGATGTATCATATCACTAACACTTAACAATTACTAATAAAGATAATAAAATACAAAATACAGATAATTTTAAAATTGATTAGTGCACGCAATGAGTGGGTATCAAGTCCATGATAACATCTTCCACCCTCTTCTTATGGACCAGTCAATGCGTGGGTCTCAAGGCGATGAGAGCATCCTTTTCAGTTCTTATGACGGGAGGAGTTGCATATGGAGCAAGTTCTCAACGGCAATTTTTTAATTTTTTTTTTTTGACAAGTCTCATCGGCAAAAGTAGTTCCTCCAATGAGCTATGAATGTCTCCATCATACTTGATGAGACAATTTTTTGCAATTTTCTTCAAGTTAGTAGCTTTTCTTGTATAAAATCCAACTTAGAAATTTCAAGAAATAAATAGATAGATAAGTAAATATAGAAAAGAGAAGTTATAGAAGTTTCGTAAATAATAGCAGAGAACTGTCATACAAGGTAAATCAAGCTTTTGATAGTTGCGTCATCAGCTTTGTCAAGCAGAGCAAGATTTGGAGCAACTAATGAATACAGTATATATAGAGTATAATGCCATATACATATGTAAATATTTATTAAAAATAAATAAAAAATCAATACACTCTAGTTGAACGACTGCCCAATGATGATTGTAAACTATATAATGAATATAGTATATATTAGAGTTCACGTCTCTTTATTTTTCTTTTTATTCAATTGTAATTATAGAGGACTAGAGTTCTAACTTGTTGGGTGATAATGATGACTTGATTGTCACCTACTTTGCCTTTCTTAAAGAGCTGATAAATTTGAAATCAACAGAAGACAAAGGAACTGATTTTGAAACAAACTTCAGTATCAAAATTTGGATCATTACTAGATTTTAATAGAAGGTGAAACACATGAAATTACAGTTCTATAATATCAAATAAGAAAACCCAAATCACAAAATAAACAACCCACATACGATTTAAGCCTAGGTTACATCTTATTTGAATTAACAAATCTCCTGAAAAAATATTTTAGTTATAACAAAATCATGTAGAGGAAAATTACTACTAAAATTACAATTTATAAATATAAAGAACTGTGAAGAGAGAACCCTCCAATGTTTGTCAGATTACAAATTATCAGCACCAATGCATCCGACAGGGATAACTGTATGATTGATGTTCTCATCATCCACAACACATACTTCAACAATGCATTTCCCAAAAAAAAAAAATATAACAAAATCCATCAACAAAAAGTGCAAAGAGATTGAAACAAAGCCTCAGACCGTCCTAGTTCATGGATTTCGACAAATATGCAAGTTTACCATAAACCTGCATTTCAGTCAAACTGAATACTTTCATCATCGGCTATTTATGAAAAATAATTTCTTTTCAACAACAAAAAGATAAAAATAAAAGAGAATGGAATATGGATAGAGAAAGAGAGAGCATATCAGATGTTCCTATGCAAAATTGTTGAATCATAGCACCCAAAACAGAGTATGAGCACTCTAACAATCAAAAGACACATCTTAGTAAATCCGGGCAAATAACCGAACCGTGCAAAGCGCCTAGGAACAAACTCATTGCTTCAAAATTTGCAGTTTTATGGACTTGAAAGCATTCACTCATAATTAACCATCAGGTAGTGAGACAATTATAATTGCAGTAGGTAACATGATCGATAATTAAGCGGAAAAAAAATTCATAATTGCATCAGGCAGCATCATAAACCGAATAGTTTTCTGGACAGTCTTGTCATATGGCATTACAGGGAGTAAGAGTGAGTCATGAAAAGGTTGGAAGAGTCCCAAATATGGTGGGATATTATCATATAAAATCTGGTAAAAAGTTGTACTCATGCCCATGACTTGCATTTGGCGAGGTCACTCTGTTTCTGAAATTCTTGTAAATCAAGTTTCATATGCTTTGTTTGCAACAGAGATACATACTTTTTTCTTTGAGCACGCTTTGGATTTTCTCTGCCATGGTCTCCAACCAACTCAAGAGTTGAGAGATGTTGTGGATGCTCTCAAGAAGACTTCAAGCCCGAGCCAGCCAAGGGTCGCCGAAAAAAGGAAAAAAAGATGACATAGTTTGAAAACATAAGCATAGTCATAAACAGTAAAATACAACATAATAAGAGTAAGGATTTAGAAATTATCTTTGAAGAAGATAATTCTTTTCAAATCAGGACTTTCCCTTAGAAATTTTTTTCTTAAGACTTAACAGATAGTTTTCTAGAGTTTTGGATCGAGTCTGAGTGATTTTTTGAGAGAAATGATGTGTTATTTATGGGGAAGTGAAGTGTTAGATTGATTTCTTATAAAAAAATTCATTTTAGAAAATGATTGAACGTTTGAAATACGATATCGAATGTTTGATCTATTTATATCAGAGAATATAGGGTTTCTTATCAAACGTTTGATGAAAATATTGAACGTTTGATAAAAGTACATCGAATGTTTCATAAAAGTATCGAACGTTTGATATTCGTACTGACACCTTCTGAGCATTGCGCAAGTTTTTGCAGAAAACTTGACTATAGTTTTCTTGATGATGATCATCGAACGTTTAATGATCACATTTTCTGAATAAAATGTTATTTTAAAAGCCTTATATAATAAATAGAGTATTTTAATCAAATCTTTTGTCAAATATTATGAAAAAATAACTTTTAAATATTTTGGGACATTATATATCAAAACATTTGAAATAAACAGCCCAAAAACGTGCTTATTATATATGTCTGATTTTGCAACTTTTTTTCCACTTCTTTGGAACTATTATATACGGTAGAAAAAAATTATAAAATGATGTGTCGTAGCTCCCCATAATTTTGAATCAAGAGTGTATGATCAGCAGGTGCGTGTTCCATGATGACTGCGTCAAGCATATACTCCTTATAAAAAAATAATAATAATAATAAGGATCCGTTTGTTTTAACATAAAATAATTTTTGAAAAATAATTTTTGGTGTTTAGTGCGACGAAAAATAATATTTTCAGTTTGACCAAAAAAGTTTATTTAATTTTTCATAAAAATGATTTATATTTTTTAAAGCCATAAACCATTTTTCGAATTTGAGTTTCTCATTTTCAAATCGTCGGAGTCCACCAGACCTTCCTTTGAACTCCGCTGGACCATCCCTTGAATCCACCGAAGCTCAAATTTTTAAGTTAATTTTTTTTAAAAAAAATGTATATTTATATTTTTTATGTTGTGAATAAAATTAATTTTAGTAGTTAATATGATTGAATGAAAATATAAAAAAATATTTGTGATTTTTCATATGCCGAAAAATATTTTTCGCGAAAAACATATTCTTAAACAATATTTTTTCTGACAATATTTTTCACAAAATATAGTTCACATTTAAACAAACAGAGCTTAAATAAAATTAAAAAAAGAAAAAAAAAAGTATAGCTTGAGTGTGTGTGCAAGACCCTTTCTACGTTTCTCGGATTTATGTAAAAATATTTACAAGGCAACTGGGTGACTCATACCATTCCAACTTAAAATAGAATAGTGGTTTCCGCATGCAAATGGGTTTGTTTGGTTTTGATAGATGAAGCATAAATTTTTAGTTTTTAATGAGAGTAGTTGATGATTTCAACATTTAGTTGTGATTTTACAGCCCAAAACTGAATTTGATGTTCTAACACTAAAACAACTCTAGCTAGTTTTTTCTAGAGCACCTAAGCCGAATCCTTCTTTTTATAACAAGATTATTATTGAAAAATTTAAAAAAGAAAATCACATTTGCAGCCACAAATTTTCGCTGGGCGAAATACGGCCTATTACAAGACTTCTAAAAAGTGAAACAAAAAAAATAAGCAGAAAAGCTTTTACATTCATAAAAATCCATGATCCACTTTAAATACTTATAATAAAAGCCACACACAAAAAGTTAAGCAGAAAAGCTTGAAGCTCGCACACTACACATTGAACAAATAAGAGTGCCCTTGTATCCTATACCAGCATGGTTAACAATCAAAGTCGTGATAAGGACTTATAAAAATGACAATTTAATTAAT
>FXXK01001255.1:0-25360 GCA_900184695.1 Betula pendula
AGAGCATTAATGCCACATTTGTTTCTCTTATTCCTAAAAAGATAGGTGCTGTGGATGTGAAAGATTTCCGACCAATCAGTTTGGTGGGTGGGGTCTATAAAATCATTTCTAAAGTTTTAGGTAACAGACTCAGGTCGGTGCTGGGAAAACTTATCTCCAATTCACAAAATGCTTTCATTGGTGGTCGACAAATACTGGACTTAGTGCTTATTGCAAATGAGTGTTTGGATAGTCGGATTAGATCTGGAGAACTTGGGGTGTTGTGCAAATTGGATTTGGAGAAGGCTTATGATCACATGAACTGAGATTTTTTGTTCTATTTGTTAAAACGGTGTGGGTTTGGGGATAGATAGGGAGATTGGATGAAGTGCTGTATTTCTTCGGTGCGTTTTTCTATTCTTGTGAATGGCACACCCTCGGGGTTCTTTTCTAGCTCTCGTGGTTTGAGACAGGGGGATCCGTTATCTCCACTTCTGTCTGTTTGTGGTAGTTATGGAGGCTTTGAGTCGGATGTTGACTGCAACTATGGATCAGGGCTTGCTGACAGGGTTCTCGATGGGGGCTCGAAATCATGAAGTTTTGGCAGTGTCCCACTTATTGTTTGCGGATGATACGCTAATTTTTTGTGGGGCCAATTCTGAGCATTTTCGATATCTGCGATGTATCTTTTTATGCTTTGAGTCAATTTCGGGGTTAAAAATCAATTTAGGAAAATCAGAGATTGTTCCTATAGGTGAAGTGGATAATATACCAGTTTTGGCCAGTCTTCTTGGGTGTAGAATTTCTTCACTGCCAATGAAATATTTGAGTTTGCCGTTGGGTGCTTCCTTTAAAGCCACGTCTATCTGGAATAGTGTTATTGAAACAATGGAACGGCGTTTGGCTGGTTGGAAGAAAATTTATCTCTCAAAGGATGGTAGGTTGACATTGATAAAAAGTACTCTTTCCAATTTGCCTACGTATTATAATGTCTCTTTTCCCTATCCCAGTGGGCGTGGCTAACAGGTTAGAAAGACTTCAAAGGGAATTTCTATGGGGTGTATTGGGATGAGTTCAAATTTCATTTAGTGAATTGGGAGACAATTTGCAGTCTATTAAAATCAGGTGGTTTGGGTGTTAGAAATTTGTTACAATTCAATCAAGCTCTTTTGGGGAAGTGGTTGTGGCGTTATACTATGGATAGAGACGCTTTGTGGAGATTGGTGGTTGACACTAAGTATAATAGTTCACGGGGTGGTTGGTGTTCTGCGCAGGTTGGTGGGTCGCATGAAGTGGGTGTTTGGAAGCATATCAGGAGGGGCTGGGATGAGTTTTTATCTTTATCCCGTTTTGATGTGGGCTTTGGGTCTAAAGTTAGTTTTTGGCATGATTTGTGGTGTGGGGACAAGCTATTGAAGATTTCTTATCCTACTCTTTTCAGTATTGCTCAACAACCAAATGCGTGGGTTGCAGATCACATGCAGTATCAGGATGAGAGACTGCAGTGGGATGTTATTTTTACGAGGTCAGTTCAGGATTGGGAGATGGAGATGGTCTTATCTTTTTTTGAGCAGTTATACTCTCTCACTCTCAGGCAGGGAGCGGATGATAGGATGATTTGGAGCCTTTCCAAAAAAGGTATTTTTGATCTTAAGTCATTTTATACAAGGCTTATTACTCAGGAATGTCTGCCTTTTCCATGGAAGAATATTTGGCGAGTGAAAGCTCCTGCACAGGTGGCATTTTTTGTGTGGACAGCAGCGCTTGGAAAAATTTTGACGATGGACAATTTGCGTAAGCGAAATGTTATGGTGGTAGAGTGGTGCTGTTTGTGCAAGAAGAGTGAGGAATCTATTGACCATTTATTGTTGCATTGTGAAGTTGCGCGTGACCTTTGGGTTTCTATTTATAAGTTGTTTGGAGTTGTTTGGGTCATGCCTAGACGGGTGATTGACGTTTTGAATAATTGGGGGCGTCAGGTTGGGTATGGCCCTGTGAGGAAAGTTTGGAAATTGGTTCCTTTGTGCCTTTGGTGGTGTCTGTGGCGGGAGAGGAATGCTCGGACCTTTGAAGATGTTGAGCTATCGGAGGCGAAGCTGCACATATTTGTGCTTCACACTTTATACAGTTGGATGATTGCCCATCAGTCTTCTTTTTGCTAGTTTTGTAGATTTTTTGACATTCTTTCATTCTTTTTCTTTAAATTAGGGGATTCTCTTTGTATACTTCATGTGTACTAGGGTTGCGCCCCTCTGCGCTTTATTTATACGATACGTTACTATTACTTATCAAAAAAAAAAAGTTTTTTACATTTTGCGGAGTTTTGTATTTCTTTTTGCCTTTAGTGGGGCTTTTCCTTGTATACTTCCTGTGTACTAGGGTTGCACCCCATGTGCCTTTATATGATATGATATGAATTATTTATCCAAAAACATAGGCAAGTTTCAGTTTTCTGAACATTAGTGTTTGGAAAGTAATGCAAAGTCAAGTTCAGTATTTTCATTCCGAGAACCAAAGAAAACTCAAACTATATTCATTCTGATTTATGAACTCCTTTGCATGTTCCCTCTAAACATGGGAGCTAGTCGAGTTGCCTATTAGGAAAAAAAAAAAAAAAAAAAAAAAAAAAAAAAAGAAGATACAAGGCGCAATTGGATGCAAATGGGTGTTTACAATGAAGCATAAGGCTGATGAGTTAGTGAAAAGATACAAGGCGCGATTTGTGGCAAAATGATTTAGTCAAACTTATGCGATACACTACAAGGAGACGTTTGCCCCGGTAGCAAAGATGAATTCTATCTGAGTTACTTTCTTTGGCAGCAAGCTTAGATTGGCTAGCTCAGCAAATTGATAAGAAGAAAGCATTCCTTCATAGAGATCTAGAGGAAAAAGTACACACGGAACTTCTTCTAGTCCTCAATTCTCCTCAGCTAAGGGTAAAGTGTGTAAATTGAAGAACGCCCTATATGAACAAACAATCTTTGAGGGCATGATTTGACAGATTCTACCGAGTTATGCAGAGATTTGGCAACAACAAAGTCAAGCAGATCATACACTATTCATCAAACATTCGTCACAAGGAAAGGTAACTGCTTTAATTGTTTATGTATACGATATCGTGTTGACTGGAAATGATAATGAGAAAATAAAGAGGTTGAAAAATATTAGGCTAGTGAACTTGACATAAAAGAGTTAGGCCATTTAAAATATTTTATGGGTTAGCCATAAAATACTTTAATATGGGGAGCATTGGGTCTAGCCAGGTTAAAAATAGGGCGTGTTTGCGGGCTTAGGGGTGTCTTGTTGTATTGGGTTTGGGATCTTTGTAGGGTTGTCTTGTTGTTTTGGGTTTGAGCGTTTTTTGTAGTTCCTTGTGTATACTCCCGGTGTACTTAGGAGCTCTTTTCTTTTTAATAAAATCTTACTTATCAAAAAAAATATTTTATGGGTATAAAAGTAGCAAGATTGAGACATGGTAACTTTCTCTCCCAAAGGAAATATGTTCTTGATTTACTCAAAGAAACAAGGATACTCAAATGTAAGGTTGTTGACAATCTAGTAGAACAAAATAAAAAGTTAGAAGAAAGTAGTTAGAGTCCTCAGGTGGATAAAGGCAATTACCAACAATAGATTAGTAAGTTAACATATTTGTCACACACTCCTCCATACATTACTTATGCAATTAGTGCAGTGAGTCAGTTTATGCATTCACCCCGGGAGTCTCATATAGAAGTAGTTTACAGAATACTTCGATATTTGAAATCTTCACCAGGGAAAGGAGTGTCGTTTGCCCAACATAATCACGTGAATAAAGAAGCTTATACAAGCGCAGATTGGGCTAGGTCAATCACAAATAGAAGATCTACTTCGGGATATTGCACTCTTATGGGAGGAAATCTAGTTATCTGGGGTAATAAGAAACAGTCAGTGGTTATCAAATCTAGTGTAGAAGCTGAATTCCAAACTATGGCCCATAGGATATGTGAGATGTTATGGTTAAAGATTTTGCTGAAAGAACTTGTATATGATTGTAAGGAGCCTATGAGGTTATATTGCAGCAACAAGGACACAATAATATTGCTCATAATCCAGTTCAGCACAATCGAACTAAAAACATTGAAATTGATAGACATTTTATCAAGGAAAAGTTGCATACAGGCTTGATTTGTACACCTTATGTGAAGACAGAGGAGCTACTTGTGTATATTTTGACAAATGGAGTGTCTAGTAGTGTTCTTCATTCAGCCTTGTGCAAGCTAGGCATGCGTGACATCTTCGCCTCAGCTTCATGGGTTGTGTTGAAGATATGCAACAAATCTGATTCTTATATGATTTCCATATATTTCCCATTTATTGTATTTTTCATATTTAGATTGTATTACTCATCTAGAGATAAATGAATGATAGAAGTTTTGAGAACCGTGAGAGAACTTTGGAGAAGATTAAGTCTCTGTTTTTCAAAACATTGTATCTTTGGACAGCTGCTTATATTTCTCCTTTGGTGATTAGTTATCATGATTTTCTTCTAGTTTTTGCCCCTACTAGCTAGGTGGATTCTCTTGTATACTTCATGTATATTTGAGGTGTCTTACGCTTTTAATGATATTTCAATTACTTATAAAAAAAAAAAAAATTGTCTTGCTCCTCTTTATAAACATATGTAATTGTATCAATAAGATCATCAAGGGAAAATAAAATTGTTTCTTCCCCTACTTCCTGCTCCATTTTTTCTTCTCTTTCAATTCCAACTTTCCTTCTCCATTTTTCTTCCTCTTTCAATTCCGACTAAGTATACTATTTTTTAATCTTGTCCCCTCTTAACTAAAATCTTGGCTGCGAGGTATGCATTCACTATAGTTGTCTCTTTCAGAGTTGCAGTGCTACATCCCTAGAGGAAATAATGAACATGCTAATGTGTTCATTGCACATCCCTGGAGAGTTGAAACTGTCTAAGAAGTTTCTAAGAATATTCAAAGTAGGAATACTCATATCTTAGTCATTATTCCAGTACAATCTTCCTTCAAGTTTTTTGATGCAGAATAACTTCGGTAACTAATAGAGCATACCCGGCAATTTTATCCCCGCTTTTACTGTATGCTGTTAGAATGACTACAGGTATTCCTTCCTGATACGAGTCATCTATAAAACTGCAATTAGAGAGAGCACATAAGGTTTAAATTTTCCATGATAAAAATGAAATAAGATTACATGAGCAAGAAAAAATAAATTGATGGTAACTGAAAAATTGGAAACAAGAATTGTTATCAATTTGTTAACTGTCCACTCACTAATTGCCATGGAATAGCCTTTTTTTCTTTCTTTCTTTCTTTTTTTTTTCAGCAGACTGACCTAGCAACTCAAATTGGGTATACTCCATCAAAAATTGATTATGATAACTCATTTTCTGTTGATAGTTTACAGTCAAGCTGTACTCATATCTGTCAAAACTGAAGACAGATATCTAATTATGCTACTTAACTTGTGTATTTAAATGATACACCAGAGCAAGTAATGAATGCAAAATGTGGAACTGGTACCCTATCACCCAATTTAGTTAGTAAGTTTAATTAATTTCCTTTTATTGAAAGACTGCATTGTGGTCCAAACAACACTTCTCTTACCAGGATAAATAACTTTCTGCCAAAAATATAGTCAATGGTCCTTGGACCAACTGGCATTTTCTCCCACATAAATATAGTCAGAGGGCAAGGTCAGGTTAATCCGATGCCAACACATAACTTGTGTATTTCCCTATCAACAAACAAAGAATAAGAGCAAATTGGGCAGACTAACATAAATGCCTTTGTGTGTTTTCGTAATGGCTATACATCAAGTGGAGTTTGGAGCTGTATAAAGTGTCCTAGGATTTAAGGAACAAATACTAACCATCCTACTCCTAGTTGATCATCATTAGTAACAGATAACAAAGATTTAGATGCACGGTGCAGAGGCAAATCAGTTCGGGATAAATCATTCTGCAGCAAAATATAACTTGTCTGATAACAAGGAAAGTTTATGCCTGGTAGCACAGATGGAAAAAGTTCTAATTTTTATCCATGGAGATGACTGCAATTGGCTATTCTTCAAAAGAGAAGATCTGATACAGTGTTTGCGAATAGAACTGATATGGACATGCGCATATTGTTTAAGCCCTCAACTAAAGTTTAAATTGTCTTGCTCAAAAACACATAAAATGTCATACTTCTCCTCTATACCATTAGTTGCTAGATGAAGGCCAAAAAGTCCCAACATGGAGGTAATTTACCAATTAGATTAAATATAAGATTTAACAAAGAAATGTGATATGAACTTGACAACATAGTGTATAAAAAATAAATAAAAAATTGAGGATTTTCTTTTAATAATGAAAGATTATATCATGAATATAGATGTGATATTTCTTTCATCATTTTCCATCTTCATGAATAAAATAAAAAAAGCTTTATATTACCTAAATCGAGGGACTTCTACCAAAATCGTTCTATTTTATAGACTATATTATTTTATTTTATTTTATTTTATTTCTATAAGTAAATTTGTGTCCCCAATGAGAGGAGGAAGGGGAGATTCGAACTAGCAACCTCCGCTGCTTGAGACGTGGTTCTAGCTAATTGAGCTACCCCTTAAGGACGTCTTATAGACTATATTATAGGTATCCAAAAATGAAATTTATCTGAAATGAAACTAATAATTAAATTTAAAAACAAAATTGAGGACTATAGTTAATTTATCAATGTTAGTGATATTAGCTTTCATACAGCCTGTCAGCCTAGAGAAGAAGACCTGCATGCTTCATGTGGAGCCAATAACTAAATAGGAATAATCATATGTTGAGGAATAGAGCTAGGCGTCCGTCAAAGCGTCTGTTTATGGTGAAAAAAAAATCAAAAATCAAAAAAATTACCTTTTTTCATTAAAAACATGTTTAAACTTATCCGATCCCATTTTATTTTTCTCCAAGGTTATGAAATGGATAAAAATTAAATAAAAAATATTTTTTTTAACAAAAAACAGGTTCAGGCTTATTTCATCACCCATTTCATAAACTTTGAGAAAAATAAAATGGGATTGGATAAGTTTAAACCTGTTTTTTAATGAGAAAAGGTAATTTTTTATTTTTTTTTTCACCATAAACGGATGCTAGGCGTCCATCTGTGATGAACGCCTAGCACAACTCTATGTTGAGGGGTTTTGAGCTACTGGTTCACAAGTTTTTTTGTTAAGGCATTTTTCCTTCAGATCTTTGTTCGAGTTATATATTGCATACAAAAAATATGGACATATATATATATATATATATAGAATCAATTGATCTAACTAACAAGTTTTTTTTTTTTCAATAAGGAAAATATTATAAAAACCGTAAGACACCCCTAAGTACACAGATAATATACACAAGAAGTTCCAAACTGAAAAGAGCAAGAAAAACCCAAACTAAACCTACACAAATCACTCAATGCTAAAAAGCATGAGCCTTGTCTTTCCCACGCCTAGAGGATGCTCCCTTAGAACTATAGTTGATGGAACACTCTAAATTCAGCAGTTCTCTTCTACCCTTAGCCTTCCGAGGGAGAACCAACTTCAGAGAGGGTGGGAGGAAAAATTCACCCTAACCGTCCTCCTCAACCCAACAATCGCCTCCCTGATCCTTCACCACCAACTTTAAAGACGGACCACCACCAAACCCAACCAAAGACTACCCAACATTTCGATCTACAATAGACACAGTCTCGAGAGTCTTCTCAGAAGAAGGGGTTATTCCCAAGCATGGCGGATTGTAGTCACCTTCCTTATGCAATCCCAAAGCTGCCGGTGGGGGCTGATGGTTGAGCAAGTCTCACAGGAGCAGCCTCCTTCACTGCAAGGAAAGAGTCTCGAGATGGATACAGCCTCTGCATAAGGGCACCTCCGTCACCTAGCCAAGCCATCGAAGTTGTAAGCGATGAAGACTGGAGGCTAGCCTTAGCTTCTGGCAAGATCTGGTTGGAAGCCGACAAGCTTATCGTCTGAGACGGGAAGAAAAAAAGATCATTGGCAATACCAGAACTCACCGGAGCAAACCCATCATGCATGAGTACCCCAACCGGGGTTGTTAAGAACAAACCAATCGCCAGCATTGTTGCGTTCCCTATCAGGACCCGCACCTATACCCGAAGAAGCCCCATCCAAAAGAGCAGGACCCACACCTATACCCAATTGGAGTGCGTGCTTCTCCCCAGAACCCACAACCGCAATGGGTTTGGATCTAAAACATGACTTGGACCTGGACTTAGGGGCCCAAGCCTTCCTCCCTATAAATCGCCCAACCCAAAAAGCCTTACAGAAAGGCCCAAACTTACAAAAGCAACCCAACACGTTCAACCCCTCAAGAATCTTCCTCAGAACCCTATCCAACTCAAATCTAGCCTTTTTGAGTTCTCTCTTCCATGCCCAAAGACATGTTTTCAGCATTCCTTTACCACTGAAGCTACGGACCCCCACATCTTTACCATTAGAAAGACAAAACTTGTTGCCTTGATCAGAGGACTCCTTACCATACTGCAACCCCGCCCTAGCGTCTGCCTCTCCAACATCGCACTCCATGTTGCCTCATGCAGATAGCCCCTACTGGGTGACAGCAAGGATGTCCATCGAACCCCCAACGGATTTTCGGTCTTTACCCAACGGGTCCCAGCGCACCATCGTTGCCTCTAGCGCCGCTGGAGAGCTGACCTCCGCTCGCAGCACCGCCACATAAGACGATACACCAATCCCATGCTTCTTCCCCATAGGAGATGGGATACCAGATTACATATCAAGAGCCATGGAATCAAGAAAAGCCAACACCTTACTTAATTCACCCGCAACACGGCTCCACCCCCGCCCTTCACACCCCTCAAGAAGCACAATAATCCCTTTCCGGCCACCCTCTGCATGAACTCTCAACTCCAGTAACCGACCGGCCCTATTACCACCTCTCCAGATGAGAAGCATATTCGAATCTTCCCAACAAGATTTGACAAACTCCGCAACACCACTTCCACCATGGAAACCAGCCATCCAACACACTCGACACCCAAAAACACAAAACCGGCAAAACCCTTCCTCCTTTCCTCCAACTGGACCACCGGCTCTCCATCCATCACCAAAAGAACATAGAATTTTGCCTCCACGAAAGAGCACCACTCCATAACCAGCCTAAGTAAAAAGCAACGAGCCACTCACATCATCGCCTTGATGAAGAGCACGAGGACCCCTAAATCACAAAAAGGAAGCCACCCAAGCGAGACCACAGCCCAAGCAGCGAATACACGCTCGGACTCGATAAACGCTAAGAACCACTCCACAACAGCGGCAAAGCCCACACCCAAAAGTACCGAAACCTGTCACTTTACGAGACAACAACCCAGACCAAGATCCTAGTGGGACGCGCCTACACGCGCCACTGCTAGGAGAGAACGTGGAGAGGGCGAGAGTTGGAGGAAAGAGCCTAAAATATTTAGGGTTAATCCCTTTTACAGTACCTGTGGTTTATGTCAAAATCAAATAGTTACCTCGATTTCAAAAAGAATCATAGGTGGTACTTGTAATTAACGAAACTACCAAGTTAGTACTCCCGCCAAGATTCTGTCCAAAAAATTAACAAAGTCTCACCTCATCACCTCTAAATAGCCGACACATGTCCAGCTTGACAGATATGCATTCCACATCATGCAGTCTTTATAGGTTGCTTGCCACCTCAGATATAAAATATAATAAAATAATACATAATCAAAAAAGTAAAAAACAAAAACAATATAAGAGCAATTACAACCTGTTCTCTACCACTAGACCCACCAAATGCTTCGATCTCATAATGACCATAAATCTCTCTGCCTCTCCTTAGTGGAGCAACTCATTCAACGCGGCTTGTTATCCTCGGCACAGCAAGTGGTTCAAAGACTAATCTCACATTCTTCCTCAGCTTTAGATGCTATTTCCATAGTTCATTTCGTTGAGGTACAGCGCTTGGACCTTGATTTGAGTAGCTATGGTGCAGTCATTAGGAAGTTGATGAGTTCAGGTCAGTCCCAGTTGGCTGAGGTGCTTTTCCGTGATAGAATTGTTGGTAGAGATATCGATCCTGACTTGTCAATTTTGAACTAAACTGTGCAAAGTGGTCACAAGTGACTACCTTTCAGTTTGATCAGAGGCATGCAAATGGGTCACGAGTGGCTCCACAACGACGGCAACCAACTAGCCAACAAATCAGGCTCTTTGACGACTAAAAACAAGCGGATTCTAGGCACAAACCACCGGAATCGCGGTCGAATCGAGCGGCGGTGGGGAAAATCACTTCATCGGCGTCGATGGGGTATTTCGAAACCCTAAGTGTGTAATTTGTGTTTCAAAACCTAAGGGTAATTGCCCTATTTACTGAAATTTTTTACCGCCACTAGAAAAATCTTAATTAATATATTGTTTTTGTTTTTGTTTTTGTTTTTTACTTTTTTGATTAAGTATTATTTTATTATATTTTATATCTGATGTGGCAAGCAAACCATAAGGACCGCATAATATGGAATGCATATTTGTCGAGCTGGACGCATGTCGACTATTTAGAGGTGATGAACTGGTGCTCCGTTAATTTTTTGGACGGAATTTTGACGGGAGTACTAACTTGGTAGTTTTATTAACTACAAGTACCACCTGTGATACTTTTTTAAACCGGGGTAACTATTTGATTTGGACGTAAATCACAAGTACTGGAAAAGTGATTAACCCAAAAATTTGAAATCCCAAGGTGCAGTCTTGATCCAACTAACAAGTCAAATGTATCATAAATCAATTGTATCAATCATTCCAAAGTTCCAATTTGGTAATTAATTTGTTTTTGATAAGGGATATCATTTTATAAAAAGCGTAAAGCGCCCCCAGATACACCAGCAGTATACAAAGGAAAGCACCTATCTAAAACAAGAAAAAAAAAACCCCGCAAAACATCAAAGACGCACAAAACACCAAAAACCCGCAAAACACCAAAAACCCACAAAAATGCCAAAAACCCACAATATACCAAAAGCCCCCAAACCCACGAAGCGCTCAACATTAGAAAATGTGAGCCTTGCCTTTCCCACAACTTGAGGATGCGCCTGTATATTCATAGTTAATGGAGCATTCTAAGTTAAGAATCTCCCTTCTTCATCTAGAACAAGCACCCTTAACCTCCCGATAATGATCATTTTCAATGCTTGTCAGGAAAGCCACAGTCTAATCCTCATACCCCTCATACGAAAGCCCCACCACCGGACCAATATTCTTAACACAAAAATGAGCCCAATCCAAGGGAGTAACAGGAAGAAAGATACCCATATCATTCCTCACAACCGACACCGACAACGAAGCCAAACCTCCCTTATCCAAAGTTGGAGGAGACTGATAACAAACCAAACCCAGCTCAGGCGAGCAAACACGCATTTCAGCACTCATGGACACCGGAACCTAGGCAACCTCCAAACTTACGGTTGTAAAATCTCAAAGGCTTGGGTTTGGGAGCCGACGAAATCGTAGTACCCACCGACGAGCACTGAAAAGGCGAAGCTTCTCCATCAAGGCGGACCCCTCCTGCCTCAACGGACGCTTTGGGCCCAAGACCTACTAGCGCACACAGCTCCAGCAAAACCAGAGTGAGACTATTAGCATGGTCAAACAGCTTCGATCAAGTAGAAGCAACCCTGTCGTATCGGAAAACACCAGTTGTGATTCTCTGAGCAGGCCCCTCCTTCAGCAACATCTCCGCAAAACCAATAAATGCCAGAAAAGCCTCCGGCAGAGACGCCCGCGAACCAGCCTCTTTCGACCTAGGAGAATGCCCCTACGGAACCCAAACAAGAAGCCCTCTTGGATATGGACTTATCCTTGGTCTTGGGCTCGGGCTCGGGCTCGGGCTTCAACTTAAAGGCCAAAAGTCTCATGCCTTTCTTGTGCCCAACGGAAATTGGCTTCAGCTGGAAGCCTGAACTTACAGCTACCTACAACACCTAGCAAAGAGTGTGAAAGACGAAAACAAGCCTGAAAACTAGCTGGACGCGCCACTA
Organism: Betula pendula; assembly: GCA_900184695.1. Taxonomy (NCBI): domain Eukaryota; kingdom Viridiplantae; phylum Streptophyta; class Magnoliopsida; order Fagales; family Betulaceae; genus Betula; species Betula pendula. The sequence goes on from FXXK01001255.1 coordinate 12,036, forward strand.
CTAGTGGAGGGAGGGATGTTGTGAGAGAAAGTTGAGAGAGAGAGGACAAAATGCAAATCATATCCAATTTGGTAATTAATGAAGGCCTTTAATTTTGAACAGGTAGCTAATCAATGGAGAACACATGCAAGTCATCATGTGCATATTTGTAGTAAAGAAAAAAGGATGAGACAACTCACTCTTCAACTCCAGGTCGTAAAGGTAAATTTTTTGACATCACAAATTCATCCAATGCATTTTTCTGCCAAAAAAATCCAATTGTTAAGCAACTTATTTCAAAACATAATGAGCATCTTCATTCTCATTAGGGGAAGTTAAACATGAATGACCCAACAAGAATTTGAAGGGTCAACCAACCAAGTTAGTTTGAAACTGAAAATGGTTTGATGACACACTTAAACAATCTAAACAAGAATTTTAATGTGAAGGCAAAGAGCAGCTTTCCAAACAATAATTTTAATGTAAAGGCAGAGATAAGGTTTGGATTGAGATGACCCAACATCGAAGATATATTCAAAAGAAATCAACAGCATGCAGATCACAAGGAATAAAATAATTGGCAAGTCAAGTTCAGTTATTTTCTTTTTGTTGTTGTTTTAATATTTTTATTTTTGTGAATTCTCTTTCCTCTCTACACAAGCATCAGATATAGTCGTTTATGGTATTCTTCTATTTAAAAAAATTAGAAAAGGAACTATAAAGATTTATAGTAGTTTGGCAGAATTTACTTGATATATAAGCTAAATAACTCAGATATGAGCTAGTAAGCAAAAGTCGAATCAATAAATACTTTTGAGGATATCACAAAATTTAATTCAAAGGTATAAAGCTTCGGTGGAAATTTGAAAGGCCTCAATTTCTAATTTGATACTCAAGCCTTTTGAAGTTCTTAAGCATCTAATATTTCATCCAGCATTATTTTCAAATAATTCTTACAACATTTTAATAACCACTCAAATTTAAGATATTCATGGTGCTTGTAGAGTGTAAAATATATAATTCAGAGCATTTACCCAAACACAAGATGGTTATTGTCTAGTTGAAACAAAAAAGGAGCGTTCAAAACCTCAGCCAAAGGGAAGTCCTGACAAGACCAAAAGTATAACCATCCTACTTATAAATCCTCTAAGAAACTACATAAAGATTTATCTATATAATCAAATCAATGATGTCTAAGATTTATCCACATCAATCCTCTAATCTCTGTTTTCTAATGCAACTCTAAAAACGATGAAAGCTATTAAATTATCACCATTCTAGGAGTGGAACTTGAAGTTACAAGGCAACTGGTAAAGGTAAAACTTCACTAAATCCAAGTAATATGACTATTTTATTTGTGGTATCTAAGAAAACCTTTTCTCGCAACACACTTTTTATGAATGGTCCCTTCTCATTCGTCGGCAATGAAGTAGGCCAACCAATCTGCAATAAGGCAAGAGGTGATAGGGAAGACCGATTAAATGATGAAGTACAGGCATGTGTAAATAGCTACCAATAAGCTTTTCATTTTTGAAAAGTCGCAAAAGAAAAAACAGAACTCACCCGGTTAAAATAAAGATTTAGCATCCTTTCCTCATCACCAGAACACTTCCTGAAACATAATCACATAATCTTTTACAACAAACTTAGATATCAACTAACGAAGAGATCTCCCAATCCTTTTACAAATTTTAAAAGAAATTTCAGGCGGCCATCAAAAACTAATGTGAAGACGCAATACTTGACTCACATTCTAAGGAAAGGTCATTTCACCCAATAAATTGGCATGTTGTATGAGCCCAAGTGACATTGGTGAAAAGTTATACTGAATATATGGACATACATACACCAAAATCAAAGAGTTAACTAAGACCCAGTGATGCGAACTAGCATTAAAACATTGCAGGTCAATTCCTTGTACAAGACTCAACTAGTAATAATTTCAAGTTCCAAAATGATTATATCCAATAAGAACAATCCATTTTACAAAAACACATAGTTGAATGGAATTCACACCTCACAAGGTCCAAATAGACAGGTTCTTTCCAGTTTGCACAGTCAAGCCCAAGCTTTTGAAATGCTAATACCATCAAAAAGAAAATGAAGATTAAAGTCACAAAACATATATTTTCAACTAGCTATGAATTGTTGTTACTAGAATATTCAATTAGATCATTTTGTGCAGTACAATATAATTACTGCATCTACCGCACCTACGTTGAAGGCTTGGCGGTTACCCACACGATAAGCATCCATAAGCACCCTGATAGGAAGAAATTAGATTTACATTAAAGTTCCAAATGAAACCAATATATATAGACTTACATTAAGGTTCCAAAAATAGAAAAATAAATAACATATAAGTAGAATTATCTAGGTTATTGAAGATTTAAAATGTAGGAACGGAAGGAACAGTTACTAATCTTTCCACTTCACCACTTTTGAACATGTCTGGTGGAACGTGATCACAGTATCAGAATTTTCTGAACATAACATTACTTGTCATTTCAACTATATGCATTAATGGGAATGTAATATAGATAACACAATCAGAAAAGAATGAAAAAACAATAGAAAAATTCAGATATACCGAAAAGGAAAACAAATAGGGATTACTTTATTGGAAAGCAAAAGACGAGCAATAAAAACTTTTACACATAAATATCACCCATCTAAACAAATGCATGCACGTAACACGAAACCTGGAAACATCATATGGGGACTAGAAAAAATGAAAAATCAAAACGAATCTATAAAAGTCATCGCATAGTAACATCAGAACAAAGTTAAAAATCATAATAAAAAATAAAAATAAAAAAAGACACCCATTTACTCAAATCCTTTGGGCGAAGACCCATTGAACCCACTGCATAATTGCAAAGAAACACTAGTTTAGAATCAAATATAACAAGAAACAAAGGAAGCATCAAATACACAGGAAGATAGCATCAGATAAATCAGAAAATGCAATACGAATTGTACATCAGATTAAAGTAGATAGACTACAGATAATATGCGTACCCTTCGACTTCAAGAAGAACAGCAAGTTCCTGAGATGGGTTCTTGTTGTCGGAGCTGGAAGGTGAGCTGAAAGCAATGAACCGATTGAAGTGCAAACATTTTCCGGGAGAAGTGGTGGAGTTTCTCGGAAAAATGGAGGAAAATGGAAGAACCAAGTGAGGGTTTCTGGGCGTGTAACAGTAGCAATAAGTGTTGTTAGAGTTATTGCTAGCGGTGCTTGAAAGGCGCAAAGTGCTGAGAATTGAACAAGAAGCAGTTTCCATAGCAGTGGGTTCAGCTTTTTGGGCGATACGCGGTACCAGCTTAAATGGTTTTGTAATGGTTAAATGGTTTTGGTTTTTAGTCTACAAATATCTTGCAACAACACAAATAAGAAGAAAAAAAAATTCTTTTGTTTTTTTTGTTTTTTTTTTTTTTGTTGGGTTAAAACATAGATAAACGAAAAATAACAAATATCACTCTAGGATTTTCATTTGATGATCAAATTCTTTGTTAAAATTTTATCTTAAATTTAATAAATTTAGTCACATCACATTCATCTCATTTTTCTCCAAATCATAGTAAGGGTGAGTATAAAATAAATTTATGAGTAAAGAGCTTATTACATTTTACTCCCTGAATTTTTAATTTTGTGTTTTAAAAGCTTAAGCTTAAGTTTTTCGCGAATCTCAATTCCATCTTTTCATGTGTTTTTCATCCAATTAAATGACTAATGTTAAGCCAAGCCAACATTTTTGTTTCAAATCAAATAAAATAATAATTGTTTATTTTATTATAAAAATAAGAAGAAAAAATATATATTTAAACCTCCTAAACTAACATTCGTGAAGTGTAACACTAGGATACACCAAACTACCCATTTGTCAACATCAAATGCTAAAATGGAGGAAAAAGTGGTAACATGCATTTTCTATCTTTCTTCCTAAAATATCTTTTTTTTCTTAAAAATCCAAATAAGAAAAAAATAAAAATAAATAAGAATAATATATAAAAAAAAACTAACCCAAAAGGGGCCAAACCACCCCCACAAACTGTGGGGATGGTTTTGCCACCCATTTTTTATATTGAGGGGTGGCCAAACCACCCCCACTGTCTCTAGGGTGGTTCCATTACTCACAAATTTGCTTTTGGGAATGGTTGACCCATTTTTGCTGTTTTTTTCTTTTTTTGGAGGGGAGTGTGGGCCGAACCACCCCCTTCTTTTTCATTTTGGTGGTTTTTCATTTGGATACTAAACCACCATTCTATTTGTTTTTAATTTAGTTTTTTTTTTTTTTGTTTATTAAATAAAGTTTTTTTTTTGTTGAACCAAAAAGTGAGCTGGTTTCAGGAGAACATGATAAAGCCCACATGTCAACTTCATCAATGACTCGACACATTTCAATCTTCTCCTCTTGTGTACAAGAGAGAGAGTGGTGGAGCGGCTTAGTTCCTCCTACCATGAAAAGCACTACTAAAACTTCTTCGATCACATGACTTGGATGTTGTTCTCGAACCGAGTCTTGCTCCGTTGGCCTCAATGCTGCCTCTGTGGGCTGAAAAGATGTAGTGGAGTTTCTAGCCACTTGCTGCACTTTTGTGGGGTTAGGGTAGTATAATACCACGCGTAATTAAAATCAAATATTTTTATATAACAGGAGTAACAAAGTAACACGTTATTAAAATTGCACGTCTTAACAATCACAACACATCTTCAAACAAATCCTTTTATTGGTAAAAGTTTATTTAAAAACCTACGATCTGCGAAAGTTTGGATACCTTATCTAGAACATTCAAATAAGTATGTTGAAATGTTCGATGGTTGCCCTAAGACAATTGTATTATGTCTTTACAACAAACGTTCTACACATGGTACATGAACACTCGTTCAGTGTCGTATAACATTGTTCATGTTGGGGGTTGAGCCTAAACAGTCATGTCGGCCCATATCCCCTTTTCTTGGAAACGGCCCATAGATAAGGGAACCGAACCTGTACATATATATTCGCTGATCTCCGTCACAAAGGTCGGTTAGCGCACCGACCTTTATCCCATCACTTAAGGTTCGGCTCCCGTATAAAGGATGTAATGATTCTTGATGGAGAGATGACAAGGCCCATTATGGCTAGCATTTAAGGCGGCCGACCTTGGTTGCTGTTCCCGCATGTTTTCAAGGTCTACCTGCCCCTTAAGATGTGATTGATATGACAAGCGGACAAAGGCTCGGATGACGTGGGCCTGCATTCATGTGGCACGTGGAAGGGTCATTAATGGACCTCATGGGCATAGGAGACAATAAGGAGTTTTGGGCCCCACCACAGAGGTTCATAAATGAGCCTCGGGGAATCCACCACTATATAAGGAGCGGGACAAGGTTCAGTGCGAGGGATGTAACAAAAAACCTAAAAACTATTCTGAGTTCTTGGAGAAGGATTCTAAAAAAAGAAAATATTGACTTAGGCATCGGAGCTACCCCCCGCCGGCAACCTCCGGCAAGCTCTTGTGTCTAACGTTTTATGTGTTCTCAGGTCCACGTGCAGTCGGAGCTGGAAACTGTCTCAACAATTTGGCGTCGTCTGTGGGAACGACTTCGTTCTTACTATAAAGCAAAACCAAAGTCCGACTGTGATGGGCATAGAAGAAACTTCGCAAGCTCCCCCTGCCCAGCAGGAGGAACAACGAGGTCTCCAGGCCTTTGTCCTGGAAACTCCTCACGTAGATAAGGGAAAATCTGTTGCCTTCTAGACTTCATAGCAGGAGCCACTTCCCAAACCCCAGAAGCTCAAATGCAACAAATGGCAAAGGAAATAGAGGATCTCAAGCGTAAGAATGCATCCCTCGCCTGCCAGCTTTATCCCAGCGCTCGCGGCAGAGTACATGCAGAAGGGTAGGATTTCTTTGAAAAGGACTCCGATGGAACTAGCCCCAACAAAGAAGAATACATACGCATTGAGAACTTGCGGGCGGAAGATCGCCATGGCGAAGACCACCGGATAGCGGGAGGAAGCATTCATGTAGAAGATCCAGTTATATGGCAAAGCGGTGAATATGTTCAAACGGGCGACCAGCACCCGCCTGAAGGTTCGGGTGGAGGCCGTACCGGTGGGGGGCAGCACCGTCACCAGCCCCGAAACGAGCGTCGCGCCGGGCGCCGCCTAAACTTCGAAAGGGACAATCGCCAGGGCCCCGAGCCGGGGTATTTTCGATCTAATCCTCCACCCCCGCAAGGGGATGTCCATGCCCTAATTAGGGCTTTAGAAGCAAAGTATGATGCTGCGCTTCATGAGCTTGGAGGGAAGCAATCCACTGTTGACTCGATCATCCAACGGGCCCGCTCAGTCTTTACCCCGCGTATAATGAGCCACCCGGTTCCTGGAAGGTTTAAGGTCCCTCCCGTTAAACCTTACGACGGGACGGGTGACCCCGTAGGTCATTTGAAGTCCTACAAGGCCCACATAGATTTACATGCCACGACAGACGAGATAGCTTGTCGTGCATTCCCTCTCACCCTGGAGGGCAGTGCTCAAGAATGGTTCGGGGGATTGCCGGCTAATTCCATAGACAGTTTTGAGGATCTGGCAAAAATCTTCCTCACACAGTTTCTCGCGTCGAAGAGGCGCAAAAACACATTACAATACATGCTCGCGTTGAAGCAGGGGGAGACCCCTCAAGGATTACCTCCAGAGGTTCAATAAGGAGAGGGTAGAAGCAGAAGAAATGTCCGAGAGTGTGGTCTTGACGGCCGCCATAAACGGACTCTGGCATAAAGGGCCTTTCGTCCTTGAGCTAGCAAAAACGACTCCAACAACCCTACGGGAGTTTATGGAGAAAGCCGAGGAATTCATTAACCAGGAAGAAATGATAAGAATGTACGCTGAAAGGGACGCAAAGCCCAAGGAACAGGCCAAGAAGAAGGAGTTTCGCAGGGAGAAGGGGCCTCCAGACATGGAAAAAATTTGAAGAAGGCAAGAAACTGCCTGAGAAGAAAAAGCCCATCGCTGAACGAGAGTATAATTTTACTCCGTTAAACACGACTGTGGCGAAAATTTACACCTTGATCAAGAAGGACCCGGGTTTAATTAGGCGACCTGAGAAAATGCAGGCCCCTCCGGAAAAACGGGACACGCGCAAATACTGTGACTATCATCAGGATCACGGCCACGAGACGGAGGTCTGCATCTCCCTTCGGTGGGAGATTGAGAGAATGATCAAAGGAGGGAAGTTGGCTCGGTTCGTAGCAGCTAATAGGCAAACGAAATACGACAAACCACATGCAGAGCGGCATTATCGTGATGAAGCTCGTACACATGACGATCGCCGTCGTCCAACCACTCCCCCCAAACGCCGAAATCGTACGGATGGTTATAGAGCCGATAGCGAGACAAGGCATCGCCGGGCCGACAGCGAAGCGGAGCGTCACTACGACCGCAACGTCCGCCGACGGGCAGGGTCCGAAAGGGGCCGGGAATCCGTTGGGGAGATTCACACTATCGCCGGCGGTTTTGTAGCCGGCGGCACCTCCAGTTCGACAAGGCGGGCCTACGCTAGGAGGGTGCCCTCTCAGGAAGTGCTCTCCCTCGAAAAACCTTCGAAGGCTCACAGGACGGAGCAAGATGCTGTTACATTCTCCCCAAAAGACGAAGAAGGGGTCTTTTACCCCCACGACGACGCATTGGTCGTGACCCTGATGATAGGGAACTTTAATATCCACCGCGTCCTGGTCGATAATGGAAGTTCGGCTGACATCTTATTCCTTCCCGCTTTTGAAGATGAAAATGGAACAGAAGCGAGTGGCTCCGGCTCCCACCCTTGGGTGGGTTTCAAAGGCGAGAAGGTCCTTCCAATCGGGACGATCTCCCTCTCGCTCACGGCAGGTACGACCCCTAGGGAAAGACTGTTATGACAGATTTTTGGTCGTTGATAGACCATCGCCTTACAATGCCATTGTTGGAAGGCCGACCCTGAATAAGTTAATGGCTGTGACGTCCACCTATCACCTGAAGATGAAGTTCCACCAACCACAGAGTGGGGGTGGTGCAGGGAAAATCAGAGAGAGGCTCACCAATGTTATAATCTGACTCTTAAGGAGCCTCGAGCCAAAGAAACCCTCCCCGTTCATTACGGAATAAAAGATGAGGATGCAGCGCAAAGGGCGGAGCCGAATGAAGACCTAATTGAAGTAGCTATTGATGGTCCGGACTGAACGGTGAAGATTGGGTCGCAGCTGCCAGAAGAGTTAAAGACCGAGCTTTCGGGGTTCTTAAAGAAGAATGTAGATGTGTTTGCGTGGTCACACGAGGATATGCCTGGTATTGACCCTGCTATTATCTCTCACAGGTTGAACATAGACCCCTCTACGAAGCCGGTCAAGCAGAAGAAGAGAAATTTTGCCCCTGAACGGAACCGGGCCATAGCTGAAGAAGTGGATAAGTTAATGGAAGCAGATTTCATTAGGGAAGTCCACTACCCCGATTGGTTGGCCAATGTAGTGATGGTCAAAAAGTCCACTAGTAAGTGGAGAATGTGTGTAGATTTTACAGACCTAAACAAAGCTTGCCCCAAGGACAGCTTCCCGCTCCCGAGGATCGATCTCCTAGTGGACTCCACCTCAGGCCATAATCTCTTAAGCTTCATGGATGCCTTTTCGGGTTATAATCAAATCCGGATGCATAAGTTCGATCAGGAAGCGACCTCGTTCATCATGGACCGGGGGTTGTACTGTTATAAAGTAATGCCCTTCGGTCTAAAAAACGCAGGGGCAACCTACCAGCGTCTGGTAAACACGATGTTCAAGAGCCAGATTGGGAGAAACGTAGAAGTGTACGTGGACAACATGCTGGTTAAAAGCCTCAGGTCTGAGGATCATCTAGCCGACCTCGAAGAAGCCTTCGGCATTCTCAAACGTTACCAGATGAGACTCAATCCCGCCAAGTGCACTTTCGGCGTCTCTTCTGGAAAATTTCTGGGCTTCATGGTCTCACATCGAGGCATCAAGGCCAACCCGGAAAAGATAAGGGCGGTATTGGAGATGGAATCTCCTCAGAACACAAAGCAGCTCCAGCGGCTTACAAGACGGATAGCTGCCCTCAACAGGTTCATTTCAAGATCCACGGATAAGTGCCTGCCATTCTTTAAGATCTTGAAGAAAGCCTTTGTTTGGGGAGAAGAGTGTGAAGAAGCCTTCCGGCGGCTGAAAAGCTATCTGGTTAACCCCCCACTGCTTAGCCGAACAATAGAAGGCGAGCCACTCTACGTCTACTCGCGGTGTCAGATTCCGCTGTCAGTTCGGTTCTGATACGAGAAGACAAAGGAGTGCAAAGACCGGTATATTACACTAGTAGGGCTCTTCGAGGTGCTGAAAGCAGATACCCGCGGATTGAAAAGCTAGCCTTCACGTTAGTAACTTCGGCCAGGAAACTGAGACCTTACTTTCAAGCTCACACGGTTCGGGTGCTGACGGACCATCCTCTGAGAAGGGTCCTGTTCAAGCCCGACACCTCAGGGCGCCTAGTGAACTGGGCAGTGGAGTTGGGCAAGTTTGATATTGAATACTTGCCCAGACCAGCTATAAAGGGCCAAGCATTGGCTGACTTCATAGCAGAGTTTACAAGCCCTAGCAGCCAAGAAGATCAACCAGCCAGTGATCTCTGGAGGATCTGTGTGGATGGGTCGGGGACGAAAAGGCGAAGTGGGGCCGGCATAGTTCTAACGACCCCAGAGGGCCAAGAGATAAAGCATGCCATCCGAATGGACTTCAAGGCCATTAACAACGAGGCAGAATATGAAGCCGTGATCGCAGGCTTGGCGATCGCTCACGAGCTTGGAGCCAAAAACGTGGAGATCCACACAGATTCGCGCGCGATAGCGGGTCACATCCTAGGTGAATACAAAGCAAATGGGGAAAAGATGAAAAAGTACCTCATCAAGGTCAAGGAGTTGGTGACTTGATTTGCGCACTTTCAGGTGAAGAAGGTTCCCCGAGAAGACAACATAGAGGCAGACAGCTAGCACGAATGGGGTCGGCACGAGAAGAAGAGCTGGAGGGCTCCGAAGAACAAGTTCGGAGCCTGAAATACAATTCAATCAACAACAACAAACAAAATAGCAAACAAGACCAGAAACAACAAAATTGCTACAATGTCTAATAATTATCAACCTCATCCAACAAGCTTATGAGCATATAAAATCAACAAGTATTCCAAAATCACAAGAAAATAGACCTTCCCTAAGAGGGAGGGTGTAGCCTCCCTGGATAGTCTCTTTTCTTTTGCCACATGCCCACAAGGCACACATAACTACAAGTCTACAATACTACTTTACAGTCCTTACTACAAGTACAACTACAACTACAACTAACAAGCTATCCAATTTAGTTTACAAATTACAAGCCAAATAAAAAACAATGTTCACAAACTAATAATTCTAAATGTCCAACAACCATTCCAAATGTTCAACAACAACCATTCCAAATTATCCTCAAGTAGCCAAGTCAATCTTCAATTTACTTCATTCACTTCAATAATCAAAAAAACCAAGTTAATTAACACATAAACATTAACCATAGTGATCAATAAAATTGAAAAAGAGTAAAACATCATAAACAAGTTAAGATGCAAAAAAACTTACCAAATATTTTCAACATCCCTCAAGTCTTGATTCGCGTTCAATGTGATGGAATTAGATGTAATTTCTACAACAAGAAAATTTATAAAGAATTAGCAAAATACAATTCAATCAAATAATTGAAATAATGAACAAATATAGAATTTACAAATATTACCTATATCAAGCCGGTAGCTCTCTTCATCTTCACCAAAATGCAAGTGTGACTCATCATGCTCACCAAAGGGAGTAGATCTCAACCAATTCTGAGTACATAAAAGAGCTTCCACTGTTTTTGGAGCCAAAGAACTCTGAAAAGGATCTATCACACGACCTTCAGTGCTACATGTCGACTCAGAAGCAACAATAGTAATTGGAATTACCAAGACATCTCACGTTATCTCAGAGAGAACCGGAAACTTTGCGGAATTTACATTCCACCACATTAAAATATCAAAAGTTTCACTTGGTGTCTCAACATCCTCCACAAAATACTGTTCTATCTCTGTCCGACATTGCATCAAATTTTTTGCCGCCCGAAATGAATGAAAGTCCCTTAAAGTGTCTTTCTCATTATTAGTACTGTCACGCACCGACATTAAAGATGAACTTGTATAACCCCGTTCTTCAGTTGATGGCCTAACCCGACTTTCTCCTATATTCTTTGCATAATGCATATATAACCGATCCTACATATCCCTTAATTTGGAGACAATCCTTTGAGCTTTAGTTTGCCCCACATTACTCATGAACCAAAATTCCAAGACATCTATCTTGTAACGTGGATCAAGCAAAGAAGCAATAAACAACAAAGGGTTAATTTTCTCAAAGTCTCCCAAATACTTATCATATTTTGATTTCATTTTCATTCCCATGGTCCTCAACAAAATATCATCATTGGCACAATACTTTGTCAAACAATTATAAACATTTTGGAGTATAGGGAAATACATGTTCGAAGTTGAGTATAAGGAAACTAAAATTTTAATTGTCACATCATAAAACACATGCAAAAAAGTAACAAAGTTTCGAACATTATGCCAATCTTCATCAATCGGAGGCCCCAAACCCTTTCTCCCTACACCATCCTCACTTAAATAGGTAACAAAATTCATATCTTCATCTAACATTAATTCAAAATCCCTTTCATATTTCTCCGCCACATCCAACATGATATAAGTAGAGTTCCATCTAGTGGGAAGATCAAGAGTCAAGGAAGCATGATACGCAACTTTTTTCCTCTCTGTACAAGACTTGAGGACGGCCAATCTTTGAGGGGATCCCTTAACATACTTCACCATATTTCGGATCCTTACTATTAAATCATCTACATCTGTCAAACCCTCAGGCACAATTAGATTGATAATATGCGCACAACTCACATGAATAAACTCATGGCCACAAACAACGTCGTTATTGGTTACAGTTCTTCTTTTAAAACAATCAATTGCATTATCCATAGCAGTTGCATTGTCAGCAGAAATAGTCAAAAGCCCTAGACTCCCCCATTCCACCAAACATTGCTCTAATTCCCTTGCAACCGTGACCCCCTTGTGATCCAACATTGGGCGAAATGCCAAAATTCTTTTATGATATTTTCAAGAAGAATCAATGAAATGTCCAGTGACACACATGTAATTCATATTCTGAGTCAAAGTCCACGTGTCAGTGGTCAAACAAACCCTTTGATTAGTCGCCATAAACTTGGTCTTCATTACATTCTTAATCTTTATATACAGCTTAACACAATCCTTCATCATTGTATAGCGAGAAGGAAGCTTAAATCAAGGTTCAATAACCCTAAACAATTTCTTAAAACCCATCCTCTCCACAATCGAAAAAGGCATCTCATCAATAATAATCATCTCACAAAGTGCCTACCTGACATGTTTTTTCAGAATACTTGGCAATCATTAAATTGTTACAACTGCCACCACTCTCAGATTGCCCGGCCCCAAAAGTTAACTTAGATTGAGATCTATCTTATTGAGATTGTAAGTTCTTCAACTTTGAACATGATCTGATATGGTACAACAAGTTAGGGGTGCCATTTTATTTACCGTGGCATTTAAACTCAGCCCCACAATAGTTGCAATGAGCCATAGGTGAATCTTCAGAACTGTTTACATCTTTAGTAAAATGATCCCATGCTGCAGATTTTCTCGAAACATTTCTTGTTCTTTTTTTGTTAGGGAGTGGTGGTCGTCCACCACGACCACAACCACCATCTGGCATAGCACCAGCACTTCTAAATGAGTATTGAACTCATCACTGTCAATGTCATCAAAGCCTTCTTCAACATCTATGGGAGTTGGAGCACTATTTGTAGGACAATGAGGAAAACTAGAAGCAGTAGCTGATGAAGAAGGTGTACGTGTACCAGTGCCAATATCTATAGGTGCATCCATCTGAAATCACTAAACAACTCAAATACCCACAAAATCATCACCCAAAATTGCCAATTAATATAGCAACATTACATTACTAGACTACTAGCAGATCAGTTACATCATACATACTCATTGCTCAATAAGTTTTAAAACACTACCATTGTGGACACTAGTCACTAGGGAAGAAAAATCATAAAGTTTCTCCAAGATCTATCCAGATTCTAATTTCAAAAAAAAAGAAAAATTACAATTGTATAAGCTTCTAATTTCAAAAGAAAAAAAAAAAATTGACAATAATAGAAACATTTGAGATTGATTTGTTTCATAAAGAAAAGGGTGGTATGATTTGATATG
>FXXK01001255.1:26325-55847 GCA_900184695.1 Betula pendula
GACAAGCCTAAGAGCCTAAGATTTAAGACTTAAGAGAAACAAGGACTTATAGAAATTCAGAGACAAATCTGGTATGACATTGGATGGATCTTCAAATCAGAGACAAATCTGAAACACAATAAGAGTGAGAACAAAACAAAAGGTGAGTGGTGATCTAAGATTCTGAGGTGGATCTCCGAAATTAAAATGAAAAACGAAAAAAAAAAAAAAAAAAAAGCAAAGCAAATGGAACTGTGGAACAGTGGAAGCCTGGAAGGAGTCGAAGGACTTACAGTTACAGACTTACAATGGCTACGGCCCACGGGCAGAGCTGGTGGCTGACTGGCTGGTGCGGTGCGGGTTAGGTCCGTGGAGGTGGTCTGGTGGCTGGTGCGGACCGTGCGGTGCAAGTGCGATCCGTGGAACGGTGGATGTGGTCTGGTGGAGCCGATGCGGTGCGATGCGATCCCTCCGATCCGTGGAGGTGGAGCCGTGGAGGTGGATCTGGTGGCCGGTGTGGTCCGTGGAGGTGGAGTTGGGGCCGTGCGGTGCGGTTCCTTGCTGGGCGGCGCAATGACTCGATGAGAGATTGATAGACTGAGAGTGAGTGAGTGAGTGAATCATGCGGCTGCGGCTGCGTCTGGAGCGGATCAATATAAGTGTTTACTGTGTTTTAGTTTTAAGGATAGCCGGATAGAGAATTTAGGACTTAGGTTAAAAATCTGAACCAAAAATGCAAGTTACGCCACCGTTTTGTTAAAAAAAAAAAAAGTAAACTTCCAAAACGACTTCATTTTGATTAAATAAAATTAAAAAATATATATCGGTTAAATCGGTTAACCGATTACTTAATTTTTTTAACCGACTACCGAATTAACCGAATTTCGGTATAAAAAATTTATATTGATTACCGAACCGACAACAGTCGGTAGGCGGTCGATAGGCGGTTAACGGTTAATTTGCCCCCCCTAATTGCAAACGTCCGGTTTGGTTAACGAACGTTCCTCTAAAACCCTAAGACAGTTGGTCAATAATACACAAACGTTCGTTCTAATACACATAAACATTCATAAACCTGAAAAGCACCCCAACTTTTGGACCCACTTTAGCTTGTTTTATTCCTTCCCCCACATCTATAAATAGCCCATCAAACCCTCACCCTTCGTTGATATACCCCAGCAACCTAAATTTGAGAGAGAAAGAGAGAGAGAGATAGAGAGAGAGAAATTATAGTGGAGAGAAAGAGTGATTTTGGTGAAATTCATCCTCCAAAAGGTAATCTCCGAACCCTTAGTATTTTCTTCATGTTAATGTCTTACTAACCCTGTTATCTATCATGTGTTTCATGAGTTTTAAAATAACATGTTAAAGTTCATAATATTTTATGCACAAAATGTTAAGCTTTCAAAATAATTAGGGATTTACATGTATTTCCTTGTTTTATCACGATAGTACCCCAAAATAGTAATAAAGGTTTAAAGCATAATTTTTTTTTTTTTTAAAAAAAAACCATTATTTTAAAAGTTGTCAAAAATAATTTTTGTTTTTGAAAAATTACCCATGTCAAACCTTTGGCCCCCTCTTCTGAAACGTTTGACAAATACTGCTTACGTTGTCCTCATGTTTGCACATATGTAGGCTATATGTCAGAACAATACATCAAACATTTGACATAGTACAGCAAACATTTGATGAAAACCTTAGAACAGTTGGATAATAGTACATCGAACATTTGATGCCGTACACCAAACATTTGATATTGTCTTTAAGAACTTTTAAATTTGGACCACTTTAGCTCGACTCCACCCTTATAAAGAGGCCTACCCCGTTCTTCATAATTACACCAACCCATCAAACCCCAAATTTTGGGGGAGAAAAAGAGATTTTGAGATGAGGAGTCTTTCTGGAGGAATTCATCTTCCTCAAGGTGATCTTCGATCCTAACCCTTTCATTCATATTTTATCTCCATAATTAGATCATTACTAAATATGTTACAAGTTTTAAAGAGTATGTTAATATTTAAAACCTTTTTATGACTAAAAGCGTTAAAACCCCAAAACGATTTTGGTTTATACATATTGTTATGTTTTACCAAGATGACATGTCTTGTTATAAGTATTAGAAATTGGTTTAAACTTAGGTCTTGCCAATAGTAAGTTTTATTGGTAAGTTTGACAATTTTATGTATTGTGGCTAATATCAAACGTTCCACCATCTCTGGTCAAACGTTCGATCCTCAAGGTCAAACGTTCGGCCTAGGTGTCAAACATTTGAATGTGCTTATAAATGGATAATTAGGATTTTATGATAATTAGTGCTTATGACTTTCGATTAAGAGATGTTATGTGTTTAGAATAGTACTCTCAGTGTGTGATTGAGTTGTTTCGCAATAGCGAGATCTCAAAATGTTTGGAGAATCGGATGAGCATTCGAGGTAAGTAAATAACTGAATATGAAATTATACTTGTTTAAAGTGCGATATGTCAGCGAATTGAGCACGTTCTCTTTTATATTATTTTGAAAATGAATTAACAATACTTGCATCGTATGACATGTTATTGTAACGGCCATGAACTACTATTATACAGGTTAATGTTATGGTAAAAAAGGATTTCTTGTTGTGTGGGCCTTAGATCCAATTGTTATTATATTTGTGATCAATGCACTATTCTTAGAATGGGGTCACTCTTATGGCTTTGCTAATAGTGTGGATCAAACTCAGTCGGACTGTTTGTATAAGACTGTATGTTTGTATGTAACCTATTGTGCGTGCAGAGATGAACAATGCAAAACGATACAGTCACGAACGTATGTGTAAACTAGAAAAGTCCAAAAATCCAGCTTTTTAGCGTCTCTCTCATATTATAAACCCTAATCAAGGATAACCTAACCTTGATTAATCTTTCAATATTACAGGATCTAATTCCTCAAGGATAATCCAAATTATATCCTGCACACGAACAAATCTCACCAACAAATCAATCATCTAAAGGCTGCTGATTATCTATGAAACACCGAAGTGTCCAACAGGTGGAAAAGAAACAAAGATTAAGTATAAGTCCACCACTTAGTAAGATTAAATCACATGGGAACAGTTATATAAAATGTGTTATCTCATAGGTTTTGTAAAAAGGTTTCCATTTATTAAATCATATCATCGTGTAAGATAGTTATAGCATTTGAAAGATATACAATACAATACATATAGATAATACATGATAATCTGATTATACTGTCATAGCTCAAGTTTATATGGTATACTCGGGCCCTTATCCCTTCTTGCTTGGATTGCGCATTCTCGAAAGAATATATGATGCAATACCGGTGTCTCGGATATTGTACAAACATATCATCTAATATTAACAGTCCGACCGTGGTCATAACCACCATGTAAACATGGCTTCGTTAACTACTACTGGTCTATTGGATCCAAAGACAATTATAGAATACTCATGGACCATAGGGCTTTGCTCGTATAATGGAAGCCCGTGACACAAGGTCATGTCAAATAAATGCACATTATCTTTTATGTATTTTACATGTATGCATGACAATGGAATATTTACACGAACATCATTTATCTCATATTCTCAATTATCATATATGCATAGAAAGGGAGTTCACATGTTCATAAAAAAAGTTCATACAATAAAAGTCATGCATGTTTTCTTGATCATATCAAAATAGAGAATGCTGTAACCATGCAATTATACAACAATTTCCAAGCGAGAATCACCCACCCTGAGTCATGGGATAACTCCTTGAAACTGATTCCAAACTCCTCAAGATGATCATCTACAAACAACCCTAACGTTATACAACTCTCTTGGACAAAAAAACACTGATCTAGGACTCAAGAACTGACGAAACAGGGTTCTTGACAGGAGTAGCTGGGATCGATCTTGGCTAGGGCAGGATCAATCCTAACAATCTGGGATCGATCCTAGATCGGCAGAAACGCTTCCCGACGAATCCAGAATGCTCCCGACCTCCAAAATGACATATTCCAACCTTAAAACGACTCACACAGCCTATAGAACACTTATAGGGTCAAACTCTAACAATCCTACGATCAAAACTCAAACTAAGCAATCAAACGACTCCACAACAATTCTAGAACAATACAATAAATCACAACCTATCAAAAGACACAAACTAAGACACCAGAATAAGACAAAAACCCTACTGACCTAAGAGAATAAAGCAAGCAAACAATGATGATTGGTGCAATCAATCATCACACTCACATTGCGAGGCTTAGAAACCCCCAAAACTCGTAAAGAATGAAGGAAATAAGACTTAGACGGTACAACGATGCTCCGACAACATTTCCATACCTTGAAATTTGTGCAAATAGGTTTAGAGAAAGTATAAGATGAATTATAGAGGTTACGGCCGCTCTATAGCTTCAAAAAACCCTAAAATCACATTCTGACGTGATAGGATCGATCCTGAAAATAGGGGCTCGATCATGTCGCTGACAAGGTAGGAGGATCAATCATCCTAAGGCCAGAATCAATCCTCTTGCAGAAAGGATCAATCCTCATATATAGAGGATTGATTCTCCAGGTCTGAAAATGACCTGAAGGTCCTGCTAAACCCAAAAATCCTTTCGAACTTACCCCAACTCAACTCCAACAAACCTTAAGGTCCAAAATACTCTAGCTCTTAACTAGGGTTAGAATCAGGATATTACATTGATGATTAGTTTGCCATCACTACTATATAGTTTTAGGTAAAGGCCCCTATTATGCTTTTTAATGCATGGTTAGCAACCAAAAAAAGACATGAAATAATGCAAAATAGGGAGGTAGTGCAGGGTACTATTATGTGATGTTTTCTCCTTCATGACTGACTTCTGTTAAGTGAACTTTTTATTTCTTAGGTTCAAAGCTGTAGCAAAAGGACCATTTTCATATCAAGAAGGTAACTTTTTTGGCTTGGTTCGATTTTGTTGAGTTATTGAGTTGCTTACTTGCTAATTTATTAATGTTTTTTGCCTAGTTTATACCTCTTAAGTTAGTTTTGGCTTTAGTACTATATTAGTGATGTATTAGTGATTTAATAATGTTGGATGTACCAAGTTCAGCATGGGTGTGTTATTATGGCTTAGGACTGTGTTAGATATCATGTAAGGACACATGGTATGTTGGAATAGGATTTGGAAGAGGTTTTGGTTCGGAATGGATTTCTACCTAGTACCAAACATTCGACCCTCTTCGGACGAACGTTCGTTGTCGTGACCAAACATTCGACCCTCAATATCCAAACATTCAATTGTCGGGCAATAAGCATATTTTGAGCATATTAGGACTTAAGGCTTGTTTTAGCTTGGGGTTAGAACTAATGATAAGTATTTTTTCAGATTTCGAAGTTGTGGAACCTCAAAAATACTTTGTAGGGAAACTTTACGACAACAGTGAGTAAAAACTCACATGGATACTTGTAATTATTTTTCTCACATAGCATGATTATTTTATGTATCAAACGTACATGTTTACAACTCAAATGAACTATATTTTTTATTACTTTGAATTCTATTTTGTGAAAATGAATTATGGATAATGATATGATGAAAATGATGAGTTTGTAAATTCATGCATGTAAAATACTGTGAAATATAAGATTTGCATCGTATGACATGATACACCGGTATATACAGGATAACGGCCATATACTTACTATTATACAAGTTGGCCCTATGGTCAAAGAGATTTAATTTTATGTTTGACCTTGGATTCAATAGTTATTTTGTGACTAGCACACCATGTACGAATAGGGTCATGGTTACAGCTTTGCTAGTGGCATAGGCTACCTGAGGTCAAACTCGATCGGGCTGCTAGTATAAGACCTTATGTTATGTAATATTCGAAGCACTGGAGTTGTACCAAATTCAAGAATGCGCAAACCCAAGCAAGATGAGATTAAGAGCCTGAGTAGACTATATAGAGCTAAACTATGACATGATCTCTTATTATAGCATATACTATATCTATATTGCATCTATGATGATATTTTCAAATATTGAACTATAAACTTACATTGCTGCATGTGATTTACAAATATCTGAGTTTACCATATATGATAACTTGTATGTCATGTGTATTTGTACTCACTAAATCATGAGACTTATACTTGTATCTTTTCCATCTATAAAACATATGTTGTTTTATAGCTAGTTTAGTTGACGATGATTCCCGAGAGGCACCTTGTACTTTTGGAGAGCATACTCAGGATTATATTTGAAGAGCTGGATTCCGTGTGGCTGACTAATATGTGGAGAGGTGGTGGAGATACCCGCCACGATAAATTGAGAATATCCACATATTGGAATTGGTATCGAAAACTCCAATTGATTATTTGATTATATTTGTTGTAATGAATATTGGTTAATTATTCCGTGATTGATTATAGAACATTGGGCATATCCATTAATGTTTTACATAGCATATATGTATTTTTAATATTCACTTGATATATGTATGTAAATGTCTTTAAGTTACATTATATTTGACTATGGTGTGAATAAAGCATTTTTAGCACACATGAAGATCATAGTCAAAGGATCTTTGTAACTTACAAAGTGTTTTTAGTTCATAGTCAAAAAGTGGAACTGGACATTCTAGCCTAGACTATATAATGGTCAACTTTGGTGATCTATTTTGATTTAGTGAAGCAAGGATAAACTTCAAGTTGACATGATAGTGTAATAGTAAGGTAGGATACTTATACAGGGCTATATAGTGAACAGGACCACATGAGTCATTCTTCTTTCTAATAACTATTAGAAAGAATAATGTACGTGCACGACAACTTATAACTATTATTTTTAATTCTGAGAAGTTAGTGAATCAGATGTCTAAGTGAACATCATTTTGATGTATTGTTGAGTGAGACCAATTTCTTAGACAACATCTCTATACATCAGGTGATCAACATGAAGCATTGTGAAATATCTCTCTTCAAGAAAGAATCCAAATCCTTTGTTGGTTAAACAAAGAGATAAGAAACTTTCCCCTTATTTTAAGATTAATAAGAATGTTTTATCTTATATCTCAGGCCTGAGTGGGTTTTAGTGAAATTTATTAGAAACAGATGTATAAGGATGAGAGGAATCTCACAAGGTACAATGTGATAAAATATAAAGTTCGAATTCGGTAACTTAAGGAAAAGATATAGTGAACAAAGTGACAGTTAATTATCTTTGTTTCAACTGCTGAATAAGTTCTATGGAGGGGTATTATATGTTTAATAAGTATGTCACGAATGATTAATTATATATTATCAAAATATGAATTAGAGTGCAATCACATATGTTTAGTAGAATCATTTGTGATTTTTAGTCAGGTGTGATGAGTCATTAAGTGACAAAATTTTACAAAGGACTAAAATAGCTAATTCTATTTTCCTTCAGATCCCTTTTTGAGCTGATGAAAATTGACTAAGAAAAAAATGTTCATCAATTATTTTATTAAGGATTTATTTATTTAGGTTGTTTTTATTTAAATAAAATTGGGCCTTGAATTTTATTCAAGCTTATTCTATTTTATTAAAAACTTGGGCTAAGAGAATTTATTTATAAGAGCCTTGTATGAAGAGGTTTGGGACAAATGAATTAATTCTTAGACTTGTTCCAAAGAGAAATAAGCATTGGGCCAAAGAGATGAAAATAATGGGCCCAAGCTAAGTCCAAGGGAGACAAAGGCTAGGATTTAGCCCATAGTCGGCCAAGGGGAAGAGTATTCTCCCCCCATGGCCGACGATCACTAGAGGATTTATCCTCTAGTGACTTGTAATCCATATTTAGGATTTACTTTGATTAATTCTATTTTCCAACTCCACATTGTAATTGGATTCTATAATTTTCTCCATTTTCTCTTCAAATATTCATAAATCGATGAATAGAGAATTATAAGAAGTATGATGCACACAACTACAACAACAACACAAGTTGAGAGCTACACTATAGTAGAGGGTATGAGAAAAATATTCTAGAAAGTTTTAACTCTTGTGCTTCTAGTTGTGAGTCCACACTCACAGTAATATTCAATCATTAAGAAGAAGATCTAAAGATTGAAGAACTTTGTTCTTTGTATTCTTCGAAGTTCCTTCAAGTTCTTGGTGATTTTAGATCTTTAAGATCTAAAAACTCTTGGTGTTTATAATATTTTTCTTTAACCTTTGAAGATCATCAACAACAAGCATGAAGAAGGATTCAAAACTAAAACTTCAAGCAAATATTTTGTAAATGCCTAAAAAAGGCTCACACGATTTGTAAGTAACTTCAAACATCTTGTTTCTTTTATCACTAGAATAATCAAATGATATGTTTCCTCTCGAAGTATGCTTTGATCATATGCTTTATGTTTTTCTGCTGCATATGATGTTTTTATAACATGATCCCCAACACTACATGCATTATCTTTTGAAAGCTATGTCTTGAGTTGATGCTATCTCTGACTTTTAGATTTGGTTTGTAATCACTTATTGTAATTTGATGACTGGTCTTTAGTCGTACATTTGGATACCCATAATTTATGGTTTGATGCTTTAATTTTGCTCTGGTTATTTAATGATTGTGGGTATTTGTTGTGGATTATGCCTTGAATTCTAAATGATTTATGTTGACATTAAAGTTTCTAATGAATAAGAGTTATTATTCACTAATTAAATTTTTATCCCACATGTACAAAGGTTATTAAATTACATTGAATATGGTATATTAGTGTAAGTAAAGAGTTATCATACAATTTCTTAGTCCATAATCCTTGTAGTCTTAAATCTTATTTTGTTCGTAATCGGTAATGAAATTGGTCATTCAATTTATGAAGACTGTTACACATCAATTTAAATGATTTACCTTAATCAAGTGAAGTAGGAGACTTCAAGTTGATGTGTAGGTGTTAGACACTAAATAGACCACAGGAGTTGTCTTTCCATAAAAATACTATCGTTGAAAAAGACTAAAACTCCTAGACTACTTATAACATTGATTATAAATCCTGAAATGATTGTGGACTCAAGTGTGAAGTGAATGTCACTTTGATGCATTAAAGATTGAGACCTTAGATGCGATCAACATCATCAGTGCATTAGGTGATCACATGTAACATTGTGAGAAAGCTTTCTTAAAAAGGAATTCAAGTCCTTTTTGGAAAAAGGATAAAAAAATTGTCCTTGAAGTGGATATTACGAGGGTTTATTCTTAGTTTTAGGCCGGAGCATTTTGGTAAGGAGTATAACAAAATATTATGTACATGTGAAAGGAGTATTCCCAAGTACAAGAATAAAAAGATAAAATCTGGTACTTAGGAATAAGAGGTATAGAATTAAAGTGACATTATCTTCAGTCCTAATTTTGCTACAGAGAATTTCATGGAAGAATCAACACTCAATATTAAATGAGTCTAAGGGATTAATTGATTCAATCGAAAATATAAACTGAAATGCAGTTACAATTGTTTAGTTGAGTCACTTGTAATTAAATAATGACTTGGGATAGTCGGACTATTCTAGCCAGTTTTATTTTTCTCTTTAGGTCCCTCACCAAGCTATTGTAAATTAACCAAGTTAAGCTTTTTATTTATTGGGTTGCTTGCTTTAATTTATTAAAACATAGGCTAGAGAGATATAGTGCATGAGATGTTGGGGATCATGTATCATGTTATCAAAAACGTTGCACAATGGAATATAACTTTAAATTGATCTAGGATCGAAATAAACTTTAAGAGGAACATGCTTTTGATTTTCTCAAGATTAAAGTAAAACATAATTTAGATTTACTTACAAATTTTGTCGGCCTCTCCTTAAGCATTTAGGGCTATTTGAATTCACCTTTGCATATTTGTTGTTGATGATCTTTGAAGTTGATGAAGAACGCGAATAACATCAAGAACGTTATGAATACCAAGAACACCAAAATCTTCAAAAGCTTGAAGAACTCCAAAAACGTGATGAACATGAAAAACATTGTTCTTCATAAAATCCAAGTCTTCTTTTTGATGGCTGAATATGACTGTGAGTGTGGACTCACAACTAGAAGCAAGAGAATAAATTTTCTCTTTTACAAAAATCACTCACTAATTCTATGATGAAACTCTTAACTAATTGTTCAGTTATGTAGAAACTGTAGTAACAAGAGTTAAGAGGAAATGAGTGAGTTTTTTGCTTCTGTATGAGCATCTATTCATAAAATCCAAGTCTTCTTTTTTATGACTGAATATGACTGTGAGTGTAGACTCACAATTAGAAGCAAGAGAATAAATTTTNATCTTTTACAAAAATCACTCACTAATTCTATGATGAAACTCTTAACTAATTGTTCAGTTATGTAGAAATTGTAGTAACAAGAGTTGTGAGGAAATGATTGAGTTTTCTGCTTCTGTATGAGCATCTATTTATATACTTGAAAAAATTAAGAGAGGAGAAAAATTAGTCATGTGAGACTAGTGGTATAGGTGGCTAGGATTTGGAAAAACCCTAGCCACTACATCACATGCTTATGATGCATGGGGCCAGGGAAAAATTCTCTGGCCCATACATCAATTGCTCTCCATGTGTCACTATAAGTGTAGTGACACATGGTGTAACGTCCCGCTTTAAATTCATAAAACAAAAGTGGAAATAAAATTTTTCTTTCCCCAATAAGCCACAAAACGTTACTACTACATCATTAAACAATATAAGCAGCAGAAACACTTATAATAATTTAATCTTTCCATGACCTGATAAACTTGTCAATCAAATAAACCAGAGCTTCTATTATATTACATGAAATCATTACAACTGAATTTCAATAAATAATACATCAATAATGGCTTGCCACACTAAGCATCAATACAAATCAACAAAGACTGACTAATCGACACTGGAGCTACTTATCGACACTGGACGAAGCTTCCAAATTCTGTATTTTTTAGAGTTCTTCTCTCCCGCGGCAGACCTCAGTACGTCTGCTACAAACACAGCAAATGGAAAATCACATACCTCATCCTTTGACTTTTCAAAGCAATAAAAAGGCAACAATGAGAGGCGCCAGCAATTAGGGGGGCTGGATGGCGTAGATCACCTTTTTGTCGCAAGGATAATCATGTGGGATTCTAGCAGACTGTCAGATGAGCCTCTACCGACCCTCACGGTCGCCAAGGCTCGGATTTTAGCACAGCCTCGGGACTCCAGCACCAATCCAGTGCCCACCGAGGTACAGAAAATTTTCAACAGACCCTCAAGGGTCAAAAATTTTCAACAGGAACTTCATGGTTCAAAATATCTCTTTTACCGAACCTCCGGGTTCTCAAAATATTTTTACAGACCCTCAAGGGTCAAAAATTTTCAACAGAACCTCATGGTTCAAAATATCTTTTACCGAACCTCCGGTTCCAAAATATTTTTACAGAACCTCATGGTTCAAAATATTTTTACCGAACCTCCGGGTTCCCAAAATATATTTTACTGAGCCTCCGGGTTCCAAAATATTTTCCTTGAACCTCCGGTTCCCAAAATATTTTTACCGAACTTCGGGTTCCTAAAAATATTTTCATGAACCTCCGGGTTCCAAAATACTTTTACCGAACCTCCGGGTTCCCAAAATATTTTTACAGAACCTCATGGTTCAAAATATCTTTTACGAACCTCCGGGTTCCCAAAATATTTTTACTGAGCCTTCGGGTTCCAAAATATTTCCTTGAACCTCCGGGTTCCCAAAACATTTTTACCGAACCTTCGGGTTCCTAAAAATATTTTTCATGAACCTCCGGTTCCAAAATATTTTCCTTGAACCTCCGGTTCCCAAGACTTTTACCGAACCTCCGGTCCCCAAAATATTTTTACTGATCCTCCGGGTTCAAAATATTTTCCTTGAACCTCCGGGTTCCCAAGACTTTTACCGAACCTCCGGGTTCCCAAAAATTTTACTGAGCCTCCGGGTTCCAAAAATTTTCCTTGACCCTCCGGGTTCCCAAATATTTTTACCGAACCTTCGGGTTCCTAAAAATATTTTTCATGAACCTCCGGGTTCCCAAAATATTTTTACCAAACCTTCGGGTTTCCAATTCGCAAAATCTTTTCCGAATCCCCGGATCTTCAAAATTTTTACAAGCCTCGAAAAGTCAGGCAAAAGCCCTTCGGCCTCGAACGAAAAAAAAAGTTGGCGAAAAGCATCCCCGAAAGATAGAAGTTAATTACATTATTTACTTTTGTCACTTCTCTTTTGCATTGCTATATTGCTTTCTTGACAATAGACATTATCTGCTGAGTAAAATCGAACTTCACTGAAAAAGCCCTGGAGCTAGTGTTGTTGTCTTTTGCAGATTACATTCAAAAATTGTGCCGCTTGCTGGCATGGCCAAAAACTGCTAAGCAAGCCACGTAAAAAAAAACTTTTGCCTAAGCGCAGGCAGTGCTTGAGGCAAAAAGTTCGGGGGAAACCACCTGAGTACCTCGAAACCTTTCTTAAAGATAGTTTAATATGCTTGGATCCGCATAACAAAAATCTAGTGGCGTTGAAGCTAAATTTGCCAAGCTCGCCAATTGATCCGCAACACACAAGACCCACAAGTGCATGGGCCAGTTCCTAAATCAAGCCAAAGAGTTACTGCCAATCAGATATTTTATTGAGCAATCATGTTGCAGGAAGCTCACCCTCCACAGAAATATGAGATAAGTTTACATTGCTTTTCTTATTAGTATTCTTGTTTATTGGCTCACGGCACATCAACGCATCATGATTAACTAGTGAATTCCATTGCTTTTATAATATCGAGAATGGTTAAATTTTTATTATGGATTGTGATTGCGAGATTTCTATATTCGTAGTATAACCCAAAAGAACTTTTGGATGTATAATCCAAAAGGACTTTTAGAGCCAGTATTTGCCAACTTGTGCAGGCTCCTAGAATAAAGGGTTGACCAAAGAGGACAACCACTCAAGTCGGTGATTTCTATATTACCTTCTATCTTTGTACCTTTATATTACCTTGCAAATCCACGGTATAACTCTGGAAACTTTTGGAGCTTGTGCTTTATCATGATATGCAGCAAACCACGCCACAAGCACCAAAGCGAAAAGAGGCTGAAAAATTATGAGTTCCGACTCTAAGAGCCAACAAAAAAAGAGAGCTCCCGCATCCACGGAGCAGCGTCTTCCTGCTAGCATGTGGCAAACTCGAAGCAACCTAAAAAGTCGCTTCTTGAATTCAACAGCAGACGCAGAGCCCAAGGGAGTAAAACACATTTATTTTTTCTATTTTAATCATTTTGTGCTTGACTAGTTATGTCACAGAAATTTAAGAAAGAGAAAAGTACCTTCATATAGGTACATATGGTAGCGGCCAGACCTGACTGGAAATCAGCCGCGACATATCCAATCAAACCACCTGATGAAGTCCCAAAATTGGGCTTCCAGGAAAAGAAAAAAGCTTCTGCCTAAGTGCAGACAGCACTTGAGGCAAAAAGTTCGGGGGAAACCACCCGAAATGTACTCGAAGAAATCGCGAACGGCAAAATTCCTACACACCCAGGTCACTATTGTTATCTTCTGCAGAATACTCTATGGAGTACCGACTTAGCACAACGCCAAAGAGAGCAACACAATGGCGCATGGCGATCTACCACCGAATGAAACCCTTCGAATAACAAAGGGCTACACCGCCAAGTACACCACACTTGCTCCCGAGTGGCCCACTTCTTTCGATGCCGAACCATTCATGTACACATCTGAGAAAAATTTTCAGGTAAGAGCTTTCATAAAAGCTAAATTTCATTTTAATACATTACTATGTACATTAATTGCAGAGTCAAGACCCCGAGTGACTCCTAGCATTGGACTCTCGAGAGATATACTTCGCAAGCTATGCCCGTCATCGATCAAACCAGAAATAATTTCAAGTACACAACAAAGCATCGTCCATATCAGCGGTGACAAAATAGTTCATGCTTCACATTTGGACGACTGTCCTCCAAAACACAAGAATACAGGCTCAAAAAGCCGACCCAATAATTTCAACACACACGTCAACAAGGTTTCAAGCTACTTCGGCCGGATCAATTTAGCGCCCAAGAATCCCTCCAAAAGATCATGAAGAATACAAAAAATAAGTATCAGTGAACAACAATCGAGATAAGTGATTACTTTCCTTTGCGTTTTTTCTCATTTCGAAATTTAATTACCTAACACTACTTATTGAACACGTTTCACATTTGGTAACCGTGAAACCTTTACATGCCATTATTTATCTCATTCATATGGTGTCTCGAATTTCATTACTAATCTATAATATGGTCCAAGAGACCCGCATGGCTAGTGCCTGTCATTATGTGCAGAGCCAAAAACAAAGGATGAACTATTGGCCGATTTGAAACAAAATGATGAAGACGCCTTCCACTTCATAATTCAGCCCCAAGAAATTAGATGAATCTTCTACTTAGGCAAATTCTGCACATGGCTGCGCACACCAATCATAAGCCACGAGAACCATCCAACAGAACTGGAAGCCTTAATAAGTCAAGCCCCACTTCCGGAAAAGTCATCTCATTGGCTATATCTCCACAAGCACAGATAAAACGTCACTCATGTTCAGCACCGAGGAGAGACCACGAGCTGGTCCCTCACCATTGGGATTTGAGCTTCCTCCCAGCTTGGACCGCACATACTCTTGAACACATGCGGCATTGGGGGGTACTTGTTTCAAATTTAATGTTCTTACATATTTTTCTTAACCATATAAATGCAGGAGAATAACTCATGGCAATCAAAGTTCTCAGAAGTAACAAGATCAGACATATCGGTATAGAGGGAACGCATACCGCTGCTTAGCGCCAGCTCCCATACATGCGTTGCAGTCCCCTATTCCGCACGCTCAGTCCACAAGAATTGATCATGCTCGAAACTCTTTCACGGCCGAAGCGCCCCATCTAGAAGCTCCAGATTCCGAGCTATGCATCAAAATCCATCAATCAGAAGATGGTCGAGCTCATTCAACCTGGCCTATCTTGGCAACTTATTGACACCCAGTTTGACCAAGAAAGAACAGTCGACCGCACAATTTGAGTGCCTCACAACAGTGGCACCTTCTACTATATAAGAAGGGCCGATTTTATACTTACACATCACAACTGATCTTTCAAAATTTTGTGAGCGCAGGTTAAATATTTTTTTGAGCTACATCTTCAAAACCTAAAGGATCAAGAACCCAAGAGAAGATCCCGAGGGTCAGAGTTTCAAATGCCAAAGGTTCAACAACTTTCGACAATCAAAATCGGGACACAACCTGTTAGCTCCACCAGGCGCAACCAAGGATCAGTATACGCAGCACCTTGACTGATCCTAGGCGCATCAGTGACCGGTATATGGCAACACCCCGACTGGTCTCACAAGATGCCCCCATATGCGGAAAAACCGTAAAGGCAACCTATCTAGGCCGAAATTCGGGCAACATGATCGCTTGACTCCTCAAAGTGGTCGGTTCGGGCACTCCGCATCATGGGCGTCGAACATTTGAGGAAACATCATCGACAAGTACAACATTTTATCTCGAGTGCAAATATTTTTTCTATAACAGATTTGGGATGTTTCCACCTTGTGTTTCCAATGATTTCAGGCAAACAGGTCAGAACGATCGAACACCCCGACCCTTGGAGCGCAAGCTTGAAGATTTTGGTTCCGTCATTGAGGCCTGCAACCCTTTGACATGCCGAACCACGATCGAAAGATCCGCGCACCGTCATTGAGGCCCAAGACCCTCCTTTGACATGCCGTGCGTGCGATCCTAGATCACCACCGGGTACCGTCATTGAGGTCCGGACAACGACCCTTGACATGCCGTACCTAGATCGAGAGATCTGCGCACCGTCATCGACGTTGCTTAATAACCCTTTGACAGACTTGTGTGGCGTACGATCCTAGATCACCATCGGGTACCGTCATTGAGGTCCGGACAACGACCCTTGACATGCCGTACCTAGATCGAAAGATCTGCGCACCGTCATCGAGGTTGCTTAATAACCCTTGACAGACTTGTGTGCGTACGATCCTAGATCACCACCGGGTACCGTCATTGAGGTCCGGACACCGACCCTTGACATGCCGTACCTAGATCGAAAGATCTGCGCACCATCATCGAGGTTGCTAATAACCCTTTGACAGATTTGTGCGTACGATCCTAGATCACCACCGGTTCCGTCACTGAGGTCCGGACAATGACCCTTGACATGCCGAACCTAGATCAGAAGATCTGCGCACCGTCACCGAGGTTTACAAATACCCTTTGACATGCCATGCGTACAATCTCAGATCACCACCGGGGTTCCGTCACTGAGGTCCGGACAACGACCCTTGACATGCCGAACCCAGATCGAAAGATCCGCGCACCGTCATCGAGGTCTTGAACCCTTTGACATGCCGTGGTGCGATCCTAGATCACGCTCTGGTTCCGTCATTGAGGTCCAACCTATGACCCTTGACATCCCGAACCATGATCGGAGGGTCCGTGCTCCGTCATCGGAGGTCTTGAACCCTTTGGCATGCCGTGCACGTGACCCAAGATCTAAATTACGCTTCCGTCATTGAGGTCGCCACCGACCCCTTGACATGCCGAACCTGGATATAAAGACCGATGTCCTAGTCAGGGGGTTTCGACCTCTTGGTGCACGGGCTCGGAGAAAAGGCCGATGTCCTAGTCAGGGGGTTTCGACCTCCTGGTGCACGGGCTCGGAGAAAAGACCGATGTCCTAGTCAGGGGGTTTCGACCTCTTGGTGCACGGCTCGGAGAAAAGACGATTTGTCCTAGTTAGGAGACTCGGTCTCTTGGTGCACGAGCTTGGATTGAAGACCGAGGGAGTGCCCGGCCAACCGGGAGAGTACTCGGCACCCAGTGGAGGCATGAGAGCTTTAGATCCTTGCCTTCGACAATCCTCGGACATTGAAAGCTCACAAAGCTATTGCCATCGACATTGCGGTCTTGGTAAACCCTTTTCAGTTATTTATTCAATACAGAATATTTTTTATATTTGATTATTGATATTATTATTTGCTTATCCGACTAACCTGGACCATAGTCCTGTTACTAACGGGATAATCGGCATCAAAGTTGCCATATGTCTTCTTGTCTTTAAGTTCTACAGGAAGCACGGGAACATATGAAGCTCTCCTCAGCTATACGGGCAAAATATCAGCCCAACATCCTCCATTGTGATCTGATAAGATCGACAGAGACCTTGACTTGGTCAACTTGACAAGAAATAAAGCTTAAACGAGCTCGCCAGTAGCAACGCTGGCAATAGTCGAGTCATAGGCTCGGGGGTAAGACCCACACAACTTTATGGAAGTTCACACTTCCAAGACCGCGACTCAGACATCTGACAAACGACAAGTCGTCCTCTCCAAGAAAAACTGAGGTAACCTTGATCACAGGCATATCATAGATCCCCGATACCTGACCCCTTGAGCAAGTCAGCCATGGGGATCGGGGGGTAACTGTTGGGACAAAATATCCCTTTTTATTATGGCCCACATGGTTGACCGTGTAAGGCCAAGATGCAATCTTGGCCAAAGTCAAATCCCTTTTATATAGAAAAGGGAAGACCATTGTGGGGATCGCTGGATATCTATCTCTCTCGACTTGACAGACTTCTGGAGAACTTCTACTCCTCTCTCTATCTCCCTATCTCCCTCTCTCAGGCAGGAGCCCTCCATGAGAGCTCCGGCTATACTACCTCTCTCTCTCTCTCTCTCTAAACCCTCTTTATTTCCCTCAGTTTATATAAACATGCTAACTTAAACATCGGAGGGTCTTCGGCTCCGGCCGGGGACATTCTGATGGCTCCTTATTTTGCAGATATACTCCTCTCATGCCAGGGGAGCTTACTCTCAGTTCAACCGTTCGTTGGTTGCTACAGTCGTCGGCCCAACGAAGAAGACGACCTAAAAATAACACCAACACACGTCATAGGGGTTGTAAAAAGCTGTGTGCCCAGAGACATTGCATGATGAGCATGATGATTTTATGATTGATTTATGAGATATTTTACATGATGATTTATTGGACTTTGTTATAGACGTATTAGTATGCATATGAGGTTTCATGGACAAGCACATATGTATATTTTTTCGGCTAGTTGCATATGATGAGATTTATTGGACTTTCTTATAGACATGTTAGTATGCTTACGAGTTCGCTATAGGCTGAACCTCTGTATACTCTCATGGCTGGATGCATATATGATTTATGTTTTATTGCTTAAATATGCTTATATGCGTGCATTTTCACCCATAGGGGAAGGAATGCTTGTATATGAGTGTAGCTGAGTTATATGATATATTTATAACATAGTTGAGCACGTATGTGTATTAGTACAAGCGGGAGACTGGAACGTATATGTATGTACTCAATTATTATTATATTTCAGATGTTTTATGACTACATGTGTTTACTTAATCAGCCGCTTATGTTTCAAAATAAATATCATACTTCTAGTAGCCGTTATTGTAAACTCATGTAAACTAACTCTTTGGTTCTTTACAAAAATTCAGTAGATTTTTATTCATTGAGACTGTTGACTCACTCATTCTCCTTTCCGCCTATGTAATCATAGATGATCTCTATGGTTACATACTATGATTACATAGATGTTGATGCAGATATCGACAGCTTAGACGATGATCCCGTAGCCTACTATCTCGGCTATTACGACTGACGTTGTAGGATGTATCTATTTTGTATAGACTTGACTATTAGTCTATTCTTTTGTATATGGTTGTGATGGGTTCACAAACATTATTTTATATATTAGCTTATGTCGTACGTGACACGTTTGTATAGTTATTCTTTTTGTATATGTCACAGTGTAAACTTTTAATCATTAGTATTTTATTTGTCATCTGTATGTGTATTGATTACTCCCTTGGTATATAAATGCTTTCACTCAGTTTATATAAATGTGATATGTGACTCTGATGTAATAGATGTAATTCTCATAATACGTTGTAAGATACATGTATGACAGGTGTTTCTATCACCCTGTGACGATCGGTCTGGTTTATAATTACTGTATGTTAAAATATATAGCTACAATATAATTATGAATCGGGTCGTTACAGCTTATGGTATCAGAGCGTTCTTGCTCTGAGGGCCATTACGAGAGTAATAGGTTTTAGCTTGTATAGATAGAGCCTAGGTATAATGTCAGAGCTATAGGAGTTTAAAATATTCCAAGAGGAACCTTAAATAATTAAAACTTCTTATATCTCTCATGTTTGCATTGTTTGTGTGCATTTGGGTGTCATGTGTGCATTCTACTCTTGATTGTCTTGTGTCTATGTGGATTACTCAATTCTAACATGAGGACTTTGCAGAGTAATGCCTCTTAGACCCAAGCCACGGCGTAGGTGCCACGTGAGGTATTTGAGGAATGAAGGTGAAGGGAATGGCGGTGCAGACCCACCACCACCTCCTCCTCCTCCACCTCTGCCACCTAATATACCTGACCCAATGCAATTTTGGGCTCAAGCTACCCAATTCATGACCACCATGATGACAAACATGCAAACTATGCAACAACAGCAATTTGAACAACAACAACAATTCCAACAACAAATGCAACAACAATATCAAAATCAACCCCACCCATGAGATCGTGAAAGAGTCGAGGGTTGCCCATCCTCTAGCTTCTTTTGCCATAACTTTGAGTCATTTGATGGCTCTAATGGGCCACTAGCTGCTGCTACTTCGGGATAGCATGGTGTGGACACTTTCGCAAAAGATCCTTCATCCTTTCCCATGTTTCAAAGAAAGGTTCTCCCTCAGATTGTGAAAAACCAGTGATGGCTTTTCGAATTTGATTGGTTTTCCCCATGGGGAAATATTTCTTAAGGAATGCTTGTTGGATTTGCGCCCAAGAAGTAATGGAGTTTGGTTCCAAGGAGTTTAACCAATACTTGACTTTATCCTTGAGGGAGAATGGGAAGAGACGCATTTTTAAAGCATCCTCGGAAAAATTATGCAATTTTATGGTAGTGCAGATTTCCAAGAATTCGTCGAGGTGCTTATATGGGTCTTCATTACTAAGTCCATAAAATGATGAGAGCATTTGAATAATGCTAGACTTGAGTTCATAATGAGATGCCGTAACGTTTGGCAGCTGAAGGCATGAAGGTGAAGTGTACGTTGAGGGAACATAATGATCCCTCAACAGAACAGCTCTTGGTTCCTTTCCAGCAATTGGTTCAGTTCGCTCTCTTAGATTCAAGTCCCTTTCGGTTATACGTTGTCTAAGAGTGCGTTCTAAATCTAGGTCGCAATTCAAAGTTGGTAAAGATAAAGACCGGCGACCATTCATACACTACTTGAAAACAGTAACAATGTACACAAAGGATGTAAACAACAAATAAAAAGAAAAACAAAATTTAGAAGTTACTATTTCTGCAATGCATCCGCTCTTATGCAACTGTCTAAAGGAAATGCGCTCGAGCCACTTGACATTGCGCTCGAGCTCAAGGAAGGGGCGCTCGAGCCAATTACGCAAGAACATAACAGAAACAAAACAAGTCAGAAACGGAATAAATACAAAAATAGGGAAAAGAAAAAAAAAACAAAAATAGAAAAATCTGCAAATTTAGGCTTTGCAGTGCAGGGAATGGTTTCTGTCTTTCTGTTTTGCAATTTGTTTTTTTTTAGCTCAATATCTTTTTTGAGAAAGCAGCAGCTCTCTGTGCACACAAATGCGCTCGAGCCACTTTATAATTGCACTCGAGCCTACATATGCGCTCGAGCCTTTCTAGGGGTGCTTGAGCCTTTTATGTAGATGCTAAAATAGACAGAGACTGAACACACGAAGTCAGAGTATATATCAAATGAATTATGAACAAAAATATGTACGGAATTAAAGTAGATTAATCTCAAATACTTAATAAACAACTGTTAAACAGTCCCCGACAACGGCGCCAAAAATTGATGTGGATTTTACGAATCAATAATAAATTTAAACCACTCGCAATAAAATGAATCCTCATAGGATAGGGCTATATAGAGGGTGTCAAACCTCAAAGACTGTTTCTTTGATCGGATGTTTATCAACTATTTAAAACCTCCTCTAATCTAGCTCAGAAACGATATTTGGATTTTGTTTCGGAAATGAAAATAAGTATAAACAAATAATGAAATAAAAAGGAGAGAAACATAAGAATATGACTTCGCCACAAACCTAGTACCAATGGCAAATTGTATTCATACGGGATTCTCACTATGTGCGTGATATGATGCACATAATGGGTGTCAACCATATGACAACATCAACAAGAAAATACTTTAGTTAGAAGATGATGATAACCCATCTTCGGTTGGCACGGATCGTCCACCTAAACACTAGTTGTGGTATGATCTGTCTTCCCTAGGTATGACCTATAAAACCTTCTAATGAGCATACACATTATCAAGAAATGAATATAACCCATCTTCGGTTGGCATGATCCGTCTACCTACATTTCACTAATCTAAGATGTAGTACGGATCATCTTCCCTAGGCATGGCTTATCTAATGTCTTGATTTTATGTCAAAAAGTATCATTGCATAGCTATTGTTGGGAATTGGGCCAGGAAGATATATACATATATATATATAGGCCCATATCCCACCCAATTGATTCAGTCAACGCGTGAAAGGCCCAAGCCTACATGGCAATCGACCGAAGTTGTAATGTTCGGTTGACTCTGCAAAGAGCTGCAACCACTTAGGTTCGGTTCCCAAGCTGGAAGAGATAATGAGCCTTGATGAAGAAAGGATAAGGTTCATCAAGACTTGCATTTAAGGAAGCCAACCTCAAATGCCACCCCTGCGTATTTCCAAGATATACTGATAGTCGCGCGAACGCTACCGATTTTAAAATTTATAATTAACCGCTCGCGATAGATCGTACCCTTGCAAGATAGTTCTAAAAGAAGGTATCGTCCGCAGGGACTGTGATGGTTGTTTGTCAAGTTTTTGAGATTTTCTCTAACTCAACTCATGAAAATAAAATGTTTTTGATTTTTAAACTTAAATGGCATAAAAGTAAATGACAGAAACATAAATGACATAAATGTAAATGACAGAAACATAAAGGATAACAGCAAGAGTAGATAGAAACAGATTATATCTAGCACGGATCTTTAGCAAAAGTATAATATGAGCGTGTAAAGGTTGTCAATCCTTACAACGAACTCAACATGAAAATACTACCAAAAGAAAATAATAAAGCATCATAGTTTTGCACTAATCACTCACCTAACATCCTACATGTGATATAACTCGTGTTCCCTAGCATGCGATATAAGTTCTCTCAATAGGCTACACAATTTCATGACATAAGCATAAACTATCATAAGTTTTCACTCCACTTTCCACCTAATCTAAGTTATTCTAAGTGTGGATTGAGTCGTGGTCCCTAGCATATCCTATCAAACTTACATAAAATCATGTCAAAAGCACCATTGCATAGCTTATACTTTCTCAATCAAAGACATTAAAAGTATTGAAATCATTCAAGACTTAAAGAAATTTCTCATAGACAAGAAACAATTTTCATCTCAAATGGTATAATATTAAGAACAATCCATATGCATATACAATCATCATACCCTTTGTACAAAATTCTAGCTAAATACAATCAACCCATAGCCCCATGGAAAGAATTACATCAAACCCTACAAAGGGTTTTGTTCCTCATAGAGGATTTGGAAATCTCCATGAAATTGGAGAAAACCATTTCCTAAGGAAATTTAGAGCTATGGGTCGAGTCTATCTACTACATAAGGAAGAAAAGAAAGCAAAACTAAGCTAAAAATTGAGAGAAAACACTACTGGACTGAGCTACAGAACCCACTGCTTCCTCTCTGTCGGCGGAGTTCTTCTTTATAGAGGAAGAGATTTTTGAGATATTCTAAAGATCAAGGAAAAATCTTGAGTTTAAATGAGCTGGGACTTCTCTGAAGAGAGAATTCGGCGCCCACAATTATCCCTTAAGCCGCAATTGTTGATAATTTTTCCGAGATTTTCAGATATTTGCTGATATTTTTCGATTCTAGAAGTATTACTTGTAACTTCACTAAGCTATTTTTGACCCATAAGACTTCTGAATCTGATCNTGAGAGAAAACACTACTGGACTGAGCTACAGAACCCACTGCTTCCTCTCTCTCGGCGGAGTTCTTCTTTATAGAGGAAGAGATTTTTGAGATATTCTAAAGATCAAGGAAAAATCTTGAGTTTAAATGAGCTGGGACTTCTCTAAAGAGAGAATTCGGCGCCCACAATTATCCCTTAAGCCACAATTGTTGATAATTTTTTCGAGATTTTCAGATATTTGCTGATATTTTCGCTTCTAGAAGATTCTTGAACTTCACAAGCATTTTTGACCCACAAGACTTCTGAATCTGATATTTCACATAAAATAGCATTTGTGCGTCTTGAAGTATTCTTACCAACGCCCCTAACCTTGACTCAATCTGAGTTTTGTACTGAGAGTTATAGCCAAAACAGTATGCAAAGGTCAGTTACAGAACTGATCTGCGATACTTCTGGAAGAACCGATGGCGCTCGATCCTCATTTTGGGTGCTCGAGCGCCCATTTTCTGCTTTAACTTTTGCTTGATGAATTGTTTCTTTTTGAGTCCTCTTTCCAATGCCCTTGACTTTGCCTCAATCAGAGTTTTGAGCTAAATGTTATGGTCAAAAGAGTGCGCAAAGGTTATTGGTCAATAGCTTTGCAAAAGTTGATATATTTTCAACCCGAATTTGATAGAATTGCTTGTGTTCTTTATTAAGCCCTACAAAATAAGATAAACACTAAAATAAAACAAACTATTAGATTACAATACAAACTAAGGCTTAACATATGCCAGTTAAGAGGCTTGAATGTGTGACATTCAGCACTTATCATATACCAGCTCTAGGGATGCGATTGATGTGACTTGCAGGCAGAGGTTCATATGATATGGACCAATACACGCATGACATCTGGAGGGGTCTTTATTGGCCAGCATTGGTCTAGAAGAAAAGGGGGAGCTCAAGGCCCCACCATTGAGGCTCATTAAATGAGCCTCGGGGAGCCCGCCACCATATAAAAGGGGAGAGAAGCTCATTTGCAAGGTAAGTAACACAACCTAAAAATATTCTAAGTTTCCTTTGCTGAGAACCAGCTCTTAGAACCGAACTGACTTAGGCATTGGAGCTATCCCCCACTGGACCCCTCCGATAAGCTCTTGTGCCTGATTTTCTCTCTGTTTACAGGTCCACGTGTCATCGGATTCGGAAACTGTACCAATAGTTTGGCGCCGTCTGTGGGAACGATTTCGTTCTTACTACAAACCAATCCAGCAATGATGAGCATGGAAGACGCTCCACAAGGTCCTCCTGATAAGCAGAGGGAGAGAGCAGAGTCCGGGGCCTTTGTCTCGAAAACCCCTCATGTAGATAAAGGAAAATCCACTAGTTTTCAAACCCCACTGGCAAGAGCCGCTTCCCAAACCCAAGAGGCTCAAAGGCAGCGTTGCCGTCCCCTCCGGGATAAGCCCCACTTAGGGGAAGGTGCCGGACGTTGGTTGAACTTCGAATGGGGGAACCGTCAAGACCCCAGGGCAAGTCATTATTAGGCTAACCCTCCACCTCTGCAAGGGGATGTCCTTGTCCTAATTAGGAGTTTGGAGGCCAAGTACGATGCAGTGCTTTGAGACAGGGGCGGAAAACCATCTGCGGTCGATTCAATCATCCAGAATGCACGTTCTGACTTCACTCTGCGTATTATGAGTCATCCCGTACCTGGAAGATTCAAAGTACCCCCCCGTTAGGCCTTACGATGGGACAGGTGATCCCATCGGCCACTTGAAATTGTACAAGGCCCATATAGACTTACACGCAACAACAGACGAGATAGCCTGCCGTGCGTTTCCCCTTACACTACAAAAAAAAGAAGTTCTCCCAGCGCGCAAGAAACGCTGGGAGAGACAGAGAAAACGCCGGGATACATGGTCCCGGCGTTTTGTGTTGAACGCCGGAAGTGGTAGTGTCATGCAAAGTGCTACCCGGCGTTTTGGAGTCATGCTGGTGAATCCGAAATCACTGGCAGCGTTTTTTTCTTCACGCCGGCAAGCAATATAGCTCGGCGTTTTCTGCAGAAAACGCCAGGTACATAGCCCAGCGTTTTCTACAGGAAACGCCGGGTACATAGACCGGCGTTTTCTAAAGGAAATGCCGGATGCAAAGCCTGGCATTTTCTGAAGGAAACGCCAGATGCAAAGCCTGGCGTTTTCTGCAGAAAACGCTGGTTACATCATTTCCGGCGTTTTCAAAACAATGCCGGTGTGCATATTCCGGCGGCTTCTGATTTCGCCAGAAATTATGTAACCGGCATTTCCCTGAAAGGTCGGTATACGTCGCCGGCGTTTTCCTTAAAAATGGGAAAACGCCGGGATTGGATTCGGCGTTTTAAAAAAATAACGTTGGTAGACATACCGGTGTTATTTTTTTATATGAGCATGTAAAATGCTGCTATATNCCCTGGGTCGTTATAGGTGATCCCATCGGCCACTTGAAATTGTACACTACAAAAAAAGTTCTCCCACCGCGCAAGAAATGCTGGGAGAAGACAGAGAAAACGCCAGGATACATGGTCCCGGCGTTTTGTGTTGAACGCCGGAAGTGGTAGTGTCGGGCAAAGTGCTACCCGGCGTTTTGGAGTCATGCTGGTGAATCCGAAATCACTGGCAGCTTTTTTTTCTTCACGCCGGCAAGCAGTATAGCTCGGAATTTTCTGCAGAAAACGCCAGGTACATAGCCCAGCGTTTTCTACAGGAAACGCCAGGTACATAGACCGGCGTTTTCTGAAGGAAATGCCGAATGCAAAGCCTGGCGTTTTCTGAAGGAAACACCAGATGCAAAGCCCGGCGTTTTCTGCAGAAAACGCTGGTTACATAATTTCCGGCGTTTTCAAAACAACGCCGGTGTGCATATTCCGGCAGCTTCTGATTTCGCCAGAAATTATGTAACCGGCATTTCCCTGAAAGGTCGGTATACGTCGCCGGCGTTTTCCTTAAAAATGGGAAAACGCCGGGATTGGATTCGGCGTTTTAAAAAAATAACGCTGGTAGACATACCGGTGTTATTTTTTATATGAGCATGTAAAACGCTGCTATATGAATCAATTTTATTAAAAAAAAATTAAAAACAGTGTCAAATATTGAAATCCAACAAAATAAACAAAATGTTAAACTTGAAATCCAGAAGTTCAAGTCTCTCTCTCACCATATACTATTAGCCCTGCATATTTATTCCATGAACCCAGCATATCCTGCATTACCATCAGAGCAATGGAATCTATTGATAAATTACTGTAGTAAAGTGGGATTATTGCAGGCAAAAATTTGCACCACATGAATGGATTAAGTAGTAAAAGCACAGATTCACACATATTATATTATACTACTTTAACAAAAAGTAGTAAGGCTCAAATTCGCACGAGCATGGATTAAGCACTGTTATTTTGAATCAACTTTTTTGGATTGCTGATAAAACATAGTTGCAATTTACAATCAGTGCAACCACATAAACCACCAGACAACCTTATAAGGTTAAGGAGATAGGTTTAGGACAGCAACTTTTCCACTAATTTAAATATAGCACAAACTAATTTAATTTCTCATACTTGATAATATAGATGTACTATTGGATTCAAGGGAAAATGGTGACTATACTCACTTTATTGTAAGATCTTAAATCAAGGCTCCATTTGCCACAAAAGGAATTTCTATGGAGTCCAGGATATCACTGCTTAGTGTTTTTTCCTGGATGCTGGTGACAACTCTCCATGAGTTGCCTAAACAAATCTTCTGGGGCTGCAATTATTTATGAAACAAATTTGAAACATGGACCAATGAGTTAGTAATAGTAAGAAATAGTTACTCAGGATACTGAAAATTCAGAAGTGGTTTGGTTCATCTTAATTACCAGGCAAACCAGTGAAGTTCTTGTATTGTTCAAAACCCTGAGGGATCAACATCTTTGTCCCATAGACAATAACGGCTCTAGTCTCTCTTGCTTCTCGCAAGAGTTTGGTCTCCTTTGGTGTGTAAATGGCATCAAAGACTAGGCAATAGTTTTTCAAAGAGTGCTGCAAAATTAAAAGAAATACAATAATTCTTAGGCATATGAGTACAATGAAGGCCTATCATGATGTAATTACTCTGTACCAGCAAACCCTTGAAAATCTTTACTGTTGATTTGCAGATAATTAACCATGCAAAAGGGTATATCACTTACTATACATCTTAAAGTTTCATCTAGTTTTTCCACTATTGT
This sequence comes from Betula pendula, assembly GCA_900184695.1. Classification (NCBI taxonomy): domain Eukaryota; kingdom Viridiplantae; phylum Streptophyta; class Magnoliopsida; order Fagales; family Betulaceae; genus Betula; species Betula pendula. The sequence continues at coordinate 53,626 of FXXK01001255.1, forward strand.
GCAAAGTTTTTGTAACGATCCTAAAAAAAGCGCTCACCATATTTCATCTCTATCATCTCAAAATAACAAGTCAATTTGAAGCTACCTTAGAATTCCTTATAAATCAATATAATCAAAATCTATGTCAACTTGTGAATCTATTGAACCTTTAGAGGAAAGGTTTGTTGAACCTTTAGATGTAAAATTTAGTGAAGAAAGTAAGATGAGGAATAGATGAGGCAAACCTTGGAGATAGGGGCCTCATCTATTTTAGGTTTCATTCCCACAGATGTAGTGTTTGCAAGAACCATCCCTTCTTCTGGATGGAAGTTATCTACTTCAGCAAGAGTCATAGCTTGTCCACCAACTTTGTCAACACAGCTCCTTTAGCTCATTCTATAAGAAAAGACTCACATCATGATTCAACTTGATAAAAAAAAAAAAAGTGATCATAAACTTTAGATCCCTACAAGGCATATGGTTTTGTGGTAAAAAAGAATATGACAGATAAGGAATTTTCCAAATTTTAGCTCATTGTTTAAGTCTTAAAGAAAGAGCTAAATTATTACAAATGTACGATTGGCAACCACAACTCTTGCTCCCTTTTGTGCAGCACCATAGGCAAGTGATTTGCCAGCACCACCTGCTCACAAGACACAAACAATTTTCCAGCTAAGGGTGAGCTGGCTGCAGGATGTTTACCATTCAAATCTAGCAAAGAACAAAACCAACTTAATGAACTATTAAAAAAGAAACAAGAAATCGTCCAAACAGAATTTGTTCCAATTTTCTGTAAAGAAAAATCAAAGAGGTAATAAAATTGCAACATGCAAATATTGTAGATGAAGAGTACAATCAGATACCTTGGCAATAGGGTCAATCTTCATTCATGCACTTGAGAGCAGCCTCCTTATGTGGGATTGTACAACTGCATTCCCAACTTGTTATGAACAATTCCAAGCAATTTTTCTATACTAAGGAACATATAACATGGTCTATGCTAAAATTCTCTAGCAAATAAATCCTCTGCTACTACTTTTTCAGCAAACAATCGTAGAACCTCAAGGTATATAACCTCAAAGCTCAATCCAAAGTAAACTGAAGCTATGATATGATCAGGCATTTCCAAATTGGTACCAGAAACGAATTCAAGCATAAGGCCCCACAAAGAAAATAATCAAGAAACATCCACAGAACTTGAATTAGATGCATACAATACTTCTCACAAAGTCTATTTCCATCTAATTCTAACACCTGTGGCTCAAATCTGAAGTATTACACATGTACGCAATGCAGATTTTACAATTGGCAGCCCTCGCATAAAAGTCAAGTAATAATCCTAGCTACTTCGGCTAGACAGCCTTGCAGGTAGTCTCAAATAAAACTTACCGGTTCCACCATCGCCGATCTTGAAGGAAAAAAATAGAACAAAGAAAAACAGATCTTGAAGGGAAAAAACAGTACAACAAATAAAACTTACCTACCAGTGCCTTGGTCTGCGCCTCTTCCTTCTTTTCTGAGTCAATCCGTAGGGGAAAACCCTGAAATCCATAGTAGCTGCCGATAATGTGCCAAAAGACTTTGAGAGAAAGGTGTAGTCGTACCTAGTCTGAAGGTCATGGGAAAACCGCTGTGAATGAAGGAGGAGAATAAGGATTTTGATTTGCGAAATTGAAGGGAGATTTGGAGAAGGGCGGGTGAATGAAATTTTCGCCCATTCCTGCCTAGCGCCAAAAATGTTTTTGGGATGTCTATTTTGACCTCAGATTTTAACCAAATATTCTAACATTTCAAGGGTAAATATTCTTACATTTCAAGGGTAATTGAAAATATATGTACGTATTCAATATCATGAAATTTTTTATTTTTTTTAAAGTATCAAAATATCTTTATACATATATATAAGTAATGTTATTTAGCAGATTTATATACGACTATCATATAATTGAGATGATTGACAACACTTATAAATATATATGATGTGACAGTAAAAATCATCCTTCAATTATCTTTTTTTTTTTTTTTAAGTACTGATTTAAAGGCTGATTTATATATATGTTCTATATTTATATAACATATAAGTGTTTTCGTATATAATTGTATAATATATACTTGTAGTACACTTTTTTTTTTTCTTTTGTTTTAGTGTGAATTTTTCATAATTCATTGATAACAGATCATGAGCAAAAATCTCTTACAAGCAATAGCTTTAACTATCATTAATAGTATGCTTTCATAATTAC
>FXXK01001256.1:9070-23397 GCA_900184695.1 Betula pendula
GACTTTGGCCAAGATTGCATCTTGGCCTTACACGTGTCAACCATGTGGGTCCATAATAAACAAGGGATATTTTGTCCCAACACCGTTAAAGTTAACGGTTTGTTAACTGCCACGCATATCTTATTTAACACGTTAGTGGCCACATCATCAACCCAATGTCAATGCCATGATAGCAAGTGCCACGTCAACAAAAAAAAAATCACGTCTGACTCCAACAAAAACTAAAACGCCTTACTCATAAACCCCTTCTTGAGACCTTAACCAAACTAATTAAACAAAAATCCCTACTCCACGTTCTCCATCCAGTAGCAATTGGCAGAATATTAGTGCGAAAACAACAAAAAATGTGAGATCTTTAACCCTCTATGACTTTTTATTTACCCAAGAGTTTATTATTTGTTGTTTGTTTTTCTTATTATTATACTATGTTGTATCGTTGTACACCTATGCAAACATAATATTCATATTGAAATAATTTTGCAAGTTCCATCCAAATACAAATCGCCCAAAGCAAAATTGGTTTTCTTTTTGTTCTTTTGGCAGCTTCCCCAAAATCCAGAAGGAATGAGGTGATTCGAACATTGCTTGCAATTTACCCAAAATGTATATTGCGTTCCATACACTTCTTTGTATTGTCATACCAATAATTCTGATTTTTTTTTTTTTAAGAAAAAGATATCTATGCTGAAAACTGAATATGCAATTGGTGACTATTGCCAAATTCCAATAGTTCAGTTCACGCATACTAGTTTTTCATATTACCATAGCATCAACTCATGTACAATAGGTCAAAAGACACATATAAGAGTGCCTAAGCAACATAAAGGGGGCTTGATATTTTCATGTTTTAGGCCAATCCACTTGTGATACTGTTCATGTTTTAGGCCAATCCACAGCTAGCGACTGAAAGTTCTTTGTTTTCCTGAGTGACAAAGCAAACAAAAAATGGCTCCCATTAATCCAAATAGTGGAGAATTTCAAATTCTGTCCATAGTGTCAAATGACTTGAAAGTTTGTGTCATTGAATGGCCCTGCCATATCAATGTTTAGTTGTAGCCCTTGGTAGGCACTATGAGGAAAAGAAAAGAACAAGAAAAAATGATAAGAATTATGTGAATTTTACAATGAGAATCTTGTCTTTTTTGGCCTTGATAGAATTAATATATCTTTTGATCAGAGATTCAAGAGTGATGAAGTATTGTTGAAATGCTATAAGTACAATGAGTTCTAAGAGCCTTATAACTCATTGTACCTTTTGGCAGCTTTCTTCATTGCTATGGACATTGAGTTCCATAGCCTTGAAATTTCGCTTTCTGGGCAGGCTTAGACTTAATTTTTTTTTTTTTGTCTTTAAATAGTATGTCTTTTCTGAATTCAAACTCTAGCTATAAGAAGTTCAATAATCAAAATATAGGTGTAGGATTACTCATTATTACTATTTGCTTAATATCTTAAGTTTCCATTTGTGTTACAGAAATGGTGAAGCAGTTACTGCATCATGGTGGATCTTTTGATGGCTTACGAACATCTTATGTTGGAGGAGAGGTCATAGATTGTGGGGAGATTGATCCTGATTTACTCTCTATTGTGGATCTTGCTAGTGAAGTGAAGGAGCTTGGATACAACAACACAATACAATTTTATTATAAGTTGGATGAGAATAATTGGAATGAAGGCATGATTGTTTTAACAACTAATAGGGACATTATTAGGATGATTGGAAGGATTATTGAGGAGAACAGGGGGGTGATTCACATATTTGTGGATCACGGGGTAGATGAACCTACTATTGTTGAGCAGCCAACTATTGCTCTATTGATGGATCTGCCTGTAGATGTTGATGTGGGCGATGGTTTAAGTAATGGTGTAGAGACTGTTGTTAGTGTTGATAGTGATGAAGCATTGAACCATTGAGTGATTTCCATGAGACCGACGATGAAGACAACGATCTATTCACATATAATGTGGAACACAACATTAAAAATAATATGGATTGGTTTCCACAGTTTGGGGGCATGATATCTACTAATTTTGGTGATGATGGTGTGGAATCCGATTATGCAAAGAGTGATACTTTGGTTAGTTTAGATAGTGATGAAGAGGAAGGAGATCAACTAAGGAATAAGAGGTATCCAGAGTTTAATGCGTGCCATGATATGAAAAAGACCATAACTTTCACTATTGGGCACATTTTCAAGGATAGAGATGACTTTAAAAAGGTGCAAAACTTTATGCTATACAAAATCGCTTCGATTTTGTGTATAAACACAATGATAGGGTGAGGGTCACTGCTGTTTGTAAGGAAAATTGTGGGTGGCGAATCCATGCATCCTTAATGAGTGATAACGATTCATTCTAGATTAAGACATTTCACTCCACCCACGATTGTGGGAGCAATTATTACAACCGGAAAGTTGATGTGAATTTTATTGCCAATCGGTATAAGGCTAACTTCAGAGACAACCCCACATGGACTACCATTGCACTTAAGGAGCAGGTTCATAAAGATTACAATGTTGAAGTTCCAATCATGCGTTGCTATTATACTAAGAAGATGGCAATAAACCAGGTTGATGGAAGTTATGAAGAACAATATAAACATACGAGAGAATATGGAGAGGCTATCCTAAGATGGAATCCGGGCAGCAATGTATTTATTCGAAAGGAAGGGCTATTTTTCCAAAGAATGTATGTGTATGGATGCATGTAAAAAAGGGTGGGTGTTTGGATGTAGGCCCATTGTATCGGTGGATGCATGCCACTTGAAAGGGCATCTTGGTGGGCAATTAATGTGTGCCATAGGCAAGGCAAAGATGGGAACGATGATATGTTTTTAATTGCATACGCCGTGGTGGAGGCTGAAACCAAGGACTCATGGAGTTGGTTTTTGAGCGTCCTTATTGATGACATTGGTTCCATTGATGAGCGTGCGCGGACTTTTATGTCAGATCGTCAAAAGGTAAAATACCAACAAATATTTATTGTACATTTATGTTTTTTTTTTTTTTGCTAAGTTATGTACTATCCAAGTGTGGTTTAATGTGTTTTTGTTTGTGTAGGGCCTTACTAAGACATTTGATAGCTTGTTGCCAGGAGTGAAACATAGATTTTGTATACGACATTTGCACGCTAACTTCAAGGGCAAAGGGTGGAAATGAAAGGCCTTTAGAGATGAGTTGTGGGGTGTAGCTAGGTCAAGTACACGCAAGCAATTTGAGTACCATATGAATGTCATAAAGACTACGGACCGGGATGCCTATGATTATTTGAATAAGATAGATCCACAGTTATGGTCAAGGCACGCATTCAAAACAACTTGTAAAAATGACATGTGTTAAACAATTTAGCAGAAACCTTTAACGCATGGATAAAAGACGCACGAGACAAACCCATTTTGACTATGATGGAAATGATAAGGCGACAGCTAATGACAAGATTCCAACAAAAGAGAGATGGAGCTCGACAAGCATCTCACACTATATGTCCAAAGATTTACAAAAGGTTAGAGAGGTCTAAGGATGATGTGAGGAATTGCATTTGCAGATGGCAAAATGAATTGGAGTTTGAGGTTGACCACATGTATGATGCAAGAAGGGTGGTGAATTTGGAGAGTAGAACATGCACGTGATAGATGGCAATTAAATGGTATCCTGTGCTCTCATGCTTGTTCTGCCATTTACTTGCACAAGCATGTGCCTGAGATGTACCTGGAAGATTGCTACCAAATGGATAAATACATTCAAGCATATTAACCCTGCATGAAAGCCATGCCTGACCCTGATGATTGGCCACGAATCGATACTGATGAAGTTATCCTACCTCCACTTATGAGATCCCGACCCGGTAGGCTTAAGAAGGCGAGGAGGAGGGGTGTAGATGAAGAAGTACAACCATACAAGGTTTCCAGGGCTGGGTGTGATGTCAAGTGTGGGAATTGTGGAGTAGTGGGTCACAATTTTAGAACATGTCTTGAGCCTGAAAACCCAACCTGCAAGAAATGGCCAAAGAATACGAAAAAAATTTAAGGATAATGGTGGCCATCCGCCAACTGCAACAAATTCTGTAAGTTACATTAATGCTATTAGTTCATTAATTGTAAGTAAGTTTGTTGATAAATCTTAACAATTTTAATCTTTTATATAGGTATCCCAAATTGTGGAGCAAAGTGGAGTTACAACTCTTACACAGGCATCCCTAACAGCACAAAGAGAATAGAGATTTGTGGGCGCAAGGTCGAGAAGCACATCACAATTGAGAGCAACCCAATAGTGATGTTTTTATGCTATGAGTCAAAATTTGTATTGTAGTTGCTTTTGAAGTCACAATTTTTTTCTAGTCATGTAGAATTTTCAAGTCTGAAATTCTCCATTATTTGGATTCTAAATTATTCTACCTTTTACCTCTCTTTTGGACTTTGATCAAATGTACACAAGTTTACCTGAATTGACTGAGTTTGCCAAGTGAAAAGTAATAAAATGTACTGGTTATTGTCCAATGATCTATGTCGTACACTGGTTTTATAGTTTAACCCAGTGGAGACCTTTGTAAACCTCTAACGGTGGACTTGAGAGAATGTTTTCTGTGAAACATTTACATAGAGGAGCAAAAATGGGATTGGGTTGACAGAACCCAAAGTGCTGGAACGAAATCTTTCTCATTACTGTCTTTGGATTACTTGCCAAAAAGTATTGCCCCAAAAACCTAGAAATCTGTTCACCCAAAACACACCAAAAAAGAAAAAAGAAACAAGCTCAGAAGCGAGAAAACCAGACTCAAGGACTAGCTTTAGGAGCCTAGCTCCATTACAATATCGATCTTTAATGGCACAAAACATACAATGCAACACAAAACCCAAGAAATTTTGATATCAGAATCGATTCCCTACTGGCCAGAGAGAGAGAGAGATAATACGCTCACCTAGAGAAATTTTGATATCACACGAACTCTCTCTCCTGCTCTGTGTCACTTTTTCTTTTTCTTTTTAAATATTGGTAAATAGTAGTAGGTTCTTTGCTAGTCTAGTGATAGTAGTATCAAAGGGTTTTGTTTTGTTCACATGTCGGCTGGTCTGGTTCGTTTTCTCCTTTATGTTGTTGTCGATGATCGGCAAACTTGATGATCGGAGATACTTCAAGATTTTTCTTGATCATTGAGAAATAAAAAATTAGAGAAGGTGGCTTATGCAGGCCCAAGGTTGAAGAGAAACATACGTGACCCTGGACTGACCTATGATCTGGGCATTGATGATCCTTGAAGTACTTTGTGCCCATGGCTACAACCAGTCCACGATCCATTTTTTTTAGCTGACGTGGCACTTGCTATCATGGCATTGACATTGGATTAATGATGTGGACACTAACATGTTAAATAAGATATACGTGGCAGTTAACAAACTGTTAATTTTAACGAAAAATTGATAAAAAGACTTATTTAAAATATAGTCAAAACTTAAAAATTTTATTATTAAAAAAAGACACTTAGGAACTAAATTTAAATTAAATAAAAATTTAAGAACTAAATATGATTTTTCCCTTATAATTTTGAAGAATTGCACAAATAAGCACTTCTATAGTTCTAAAGAGGTATGTTTATGTTCCTCTGTCAGAAACATACTTGAATTTTTTTTTTTTTTTCTTTTTTTGGGTTAATACTTGGTGGTAGAATTGTCAAGTCATCTGTATTAGTGTATTTTGCTTATATTCTTTGTTTGGTAATAACTGCTTTGGTTATGTGGNTGAAGAATTGCACAAATAAGCACTTCTATAGTTCTAAAGAGGTATGTTTATGTTCCTCTGTCAGAAACATACTTGAATTTTCTTTTTTTTTTTTTTTTGCATTTTTTGGGTTAATACTTGGTGGTAGAATTGTCAAGTCATCTGTATTAGTGTATTTTGCTTATATTCTTTGTTTGGTAATAACTGCTTTGGTTATGTGGAATTGTTAATGCAACGTTTGTCTTTTTACAAACATACTTCCAGTTTCCTCCCACAACCGGCAGGTTCCTCCATCTCTCTCTCGCTCTCTCTCGTTCACTCTCTATCTCTCTCTTTCTCTGTCTCTTTCTCGCAGAGGTTGTGGTTTCCGTTGCTGCACAAAAGGGAGGTCAGCAGTGGGAATGGAATTAGGGTTTTGAGGCGGAGCCGGGGCTCGTTGGACCGGCCGAAGAAGGCCTCCAATGGGAAGTGCTTGGAGGACCACGTGAGGGCTTGGGTTCAGAGGAAGATGGAATCTGGGGTTCCCGAGTCGCGGTGTTCTCTTCCTTTCCTCGTTGGAGCTCCAAAAATGGTAAATTCTTTGGCATTTCTGTTTGGGTGCTGAGAAAATGTTGGAAAGAATTGGAATTTAGTATCTTGAATTTTTAATCTTTTTTAGAGTAATGTCGTATAGTATTTTTGTATAATTGGTGTTTGTGTAATTGAAAATTAAACCTATGTGTTTTGTTATATGACTTGCTTTGTTTCAGTCTCAAAAATCATCCTATAATTTTCAATGAATGATTAGCAATATTTTCATACAATCAAATATCAATGGACTAATTCAGAAATAATGCCAAATCATGAATGATCCTATTGAAGACAGAGTATTGCTCACTAGTTCAATGGTATAGTTGCATGCATACATTTACCAGTCTTTCTTTGCCATTGAAAGAGGGAAGAAGAAACAAAGACAAAAAAAGCCATTCCTTTGACAATGATGAATGTAGCAATGTTTTCCTGGAAAATGAACTCATATCATATACATCCCACAATGCAAGAGGAAACGATATGGACAAATTGAAAAAAGAAAAAGAAATTGAAAAAGATGATGTCCTTTACAATTTATTGGCCGGGGAAAGATTTCGAACTACTTCTCAAGTTTGAAGGCAAGTGCACACATATATCATAGAGAACTTCAGCTAAGCTATAGGAAGCCAGTAGCATACTGGTGGCGGTACTAGGCATTGTTCATAACAGTGAGTGGAGAACTATAAGAAGTTTCCATGATGCCTTTTCGGATAATTTCCAAGTAATCTTTCCACCATTTCATGAAGCTGCTCTGCTGCAAGAATATCTCATGCGATACTGCATAATTCTTAAGCATACCCAATACATAGGCTTCAAACTCAATCAGGCTGTGTTTATGTTTGTCCATAATATAGTTCGACTCTCTGTTAGTCAGCACCTTGCATGAAATGCGAGCCTCCTCAACATTTGCCCAAAAGCAAGAATCCTCCGTCAGACCACCCGCCAGTTTTTGTTTCTTGGAATTATTTGGATGGCTTGCATCTTGACTGAGCCATTGCTCCAATTGCTTGTAATGTTTAGACCTTCCTTCAGTTTTGTAGTCTGTCTTGCCATCGCGGTAGTATCCAGCTATTAAAGATACTAAAGAAGACTTCAAAACTTAATATCAACATTAGGAGCTTACTCCCTTGAAGCTAAATGTTGATTTTTTGAAATCTTTATTTATGGGGATTTACCGATGTTAATGTTTTAGGCCGATACACACACACACACAAACATATTTGATTCTTGTTGCCAGGTTGACTGTCTTGTTTGCCATAATCTTATCTACCCCGGGGAGGAGCTATTATGCTCTGTTCGTGGTTGTCAAGGAGTTTACCACATACAATGCGCAAAGGCAAAGCTTCCGGTCTCAAATCTGAAAAAATTCCAGTGCCCACATCCTACATCTTTTATCTCAAATCTGAAAAAAGTCAGGCTTCTTGTGCTGCTATTAATGTGCTTGGAGTTTGGAATGTCCTCCTACATCCCACATATTTTATCCCTATTGTGCAGTTGCGCATGTACCTTTATTAATATGTAGCTTAGTTGCTAGTTTTGCCCATATTTTGCCCCTATTTTTTCAATGTGTTTCTTGAATCGTTGAGTACATTTTCCTGTTTGACACTGTCACTTTCTAGCGCTCCATGTTATGGTGTCAAGGTTGTGTTAAATTCTTTTGAATTATCTCTCACATGGTGTCAACGTTGTGTTAAATACTTTTGAATTATCTCTTTGATGGGTCCATGTGGTTCTTTAAGTAATGAAAGTAATGGAAGATGGTTATTTATGGCCTTTCTTCTAAAGCATGTGTTTGTTCCTTTGCATTTTAGTTGTGTGATAAGTAAAGTCTCTTGTGTTTGTAGGGCTTGCTATGGTGGCCTGAGATTTGTCACGGAGAATGGGGCAAAGGGATGTGAGGTATGTCTAAAACTATATACTGTTTTTTCCTTATATTTGGACGCCTATGTGTATGTGTTTTCCTTATATTTGGACGCCTGGTGTCTGCTTCGACAGCATATGAAGCATCGATGCAAACTTGAGTACTCCCAATATGTATGTCTTCTGCACAATAATAGACGTTTGTGGTCTCTGTGGTGACTACATCAAAGCTAGGTACATATATGAGGTACTTTCTTCCGACTGCGTTATATATTGTTTAGTGTGTAACTTATTTCTGAATGCTTTTGTTTGGTTTGGGAAATTTAACCATCTGAAATTATATTGATTGGAAGCAGCATGTGCATCACTTTAGTTTTAGAACATGTAGACTCTGAAGTCTAAACTTGAGCACATTGCCAAAGTTGATTCAATCTGCAGAATCTAAGTAAAATCTAGTTTACTTTTTCTTTTTCTTTTTTGGTGTTGAAGGCTCATAACAATCATGTTTTCATAATTCTTTTGGCATCGTTTTCGGACAATTATAGATTTTATGCTGCCGATCTTCTTCTTTTTTTTTTTTTTTTTTTTTTTTTCGATTTTTTCGATGTTAATTTTTAACATCGCTTTTGAAAAGCAATGTTAAAATTTTTTAACATCCTTTTTGACAAAAGCAATGTAAAAAGTTTGAAAAGCGATGTCAAAAATTAATTACATCGCTTTTGACAAAGCGATGTAAAAAAAAAATTTCGCGGCCCATACTTTTACATCGCTTTGAAAACGATGTTAACAAAGCAATGTAAATGGTTTAACAACGCTTTGGAGGCCGAAAGCGATGTTAATGAGCCTCTTTTTTTTTTTTTTTTTTTTTTTTTTTCTTTTTTTGGGTAGTGAAATTATTCTTGTGAAGAATCAATCTTGTGCCCTCTTAAGAGTCATTTTGCTAATTGAACCATTAAGCTAAATCATGCCATTCAAATTAACCTGTCAAAAACAAATTATTCATCTTATTAGTGATTTATATTGTGATCAATTCTCTAGCATAGTACTATCTCAAAATGGGCATGCATGGACTTACTTTTAACTTAAATTAAAGCTTAACCCTATGAGTTTGGGTCCAACTACTCTTAAAATGTGGGATACAAACCTTACAAGTTTACTCACAACATTTCTAACAAATAACATATTATATTACCATCATTTAACTACATGCAAATATCTTGAGAACCTAAAATTGGCATATATATGGGCCCCGTATTGTACTATTTTTTTTCTCTTTTGGCAAGGGAAAATAATTTAGAAGACCAAATTAACCGGGGAAAGTATATATATACATTCTAGCTTCACTTTGAAACTCTTCTCAAGAATGCATTTGAATTCAGTCTCTAGAAATGGCATTAGATATATACCAAAAACTCAGCCAGTTTATTGGTCTCTCGGTACATATATTTGCTGTTACTTCCCTACTTGCTAACTTCGTTAACCTATCTTCCTCTTCCATATGTATTAATTGCATTAATTAATACAATTAATCAATTTGTGAAATATCCATGAGATTATTTATCAATTTCTTTTTATTTATCCTTCCTATCTTATGATTTTCTTTTCTTTCACGCGTTCTCATTTGTGTAATATCCATGAGATTATTTATTAATTTCTTTTTATTTATCCTTTCTATCTTATGATTTTCTTTTCTTTCACGCGTTCTCCCGCCATTATGCAAGTATTTTGTGAGTTTTTTTTATTTTATTCTATTTATTTAAGGTCTTCCAACACATTTTCAGTTGTACAAGCCACAACGTTTCGTACAACAAGGAAAAAAAAAAAATTGGAAAGAAAAGTAAACTTATGGTAAATGAATGTAACTTTAGTTATAATTAAGGACAGAAATTTCCTACAAAATGGTTTGTAGGAAATTCCTACAAACCAGCTTGTAAAAGTGACATGTGTCCTTTAAACATGTGAAAAGCACATGTTTTATTATTAATGCTATTAATTTCAGATTTTATCATTAATGCTATTAAATTAGCATATAAGAAGCACATCTTATAATAAAAACATGTGCTTCTCACATGCTTAAAGGACACATGTCACTTTTACAAGCTGGTTTGTAGGAATTTCCTACAAACCAGTTTGTAGAAAATTCTGTCCTATAATTAATGTCATTTCTACTGTGGTGTAAGGGGCTTTCAAATCATTAACCAAGTTGTAAGAGGATGCAAAAAGCCCCCTAACCTTAAGCCCACGCGGAGAAGACTTTAAGCCCCCTAACCTTCCAATTTGTTTTAAATATTTTCTTGTCAATTTCTTTTCTTTTCTTTCTTTTTGGTCCCGTATTATAGTACTCATTACACCATCTATGTAACAATTAGGGATTACTTTAAAAACAAAGGAGAAATAAGGTTACATTACACCATCTATGTAACACCCCTAGCCCAAGAAGGCAAGGTTTGTTAACCTTTGAAGTGTGATCATTAAGCAGTGGCTGTTGTGATTATGGTGAATTGTAGTGACCTACTTAGAATTTGTAGTATGTATTAAATTTCTTGGTTACAATTAATCAGGTGGATATTGAATTGTTGGATGGCTATCGATTATTTAGAGAGTTTATTAAAGAATGTAGTTGCCCTGTAAAAATTTTTAAAGACAAATACTTATGAAAGTGTTATAAAAAGAAAAAGATACTTTAGTGTACTGGTTGTGGGATTGGGGCGTTATAGTAATTATTAGCAATGACTTCTAGAGTCGTCGCTAATGAATTTTTAACGATGGTGCAAATGCGACAACCCTAACAACAACTTTTGGTAGTTTATCAATGAACCAGCCTGCCCTTTGAAGATGCCATGTGGGAAGATGCGGATCTCATTGGTGAACGTTTTCCAACATTTCAAGTTTGAGGATAAGTTTGATTCAACCATCCCACTAACCATCGAGTCAACAAACAAGAAAAGGCAGCAGGCATGAAAACTCCGTTCATTTTCCTCAATGTACACCTCCAATCAGTTTCATCTCATTTATTTTATGATTTTCATGGTAACTAAGAAATCATGGACAACTACCAAAGTGGAGGCACGTCATTGTCAAATTAAGTGGAAATTGAAGCCACGAATCATTTCAAATTGGAAACTATATAAAGAATTCATTAACATGAGAAACTTTCAGTAACTACATCAAAATTGTATGACTAATTAGTCCAAGCTCCTAATGACATCGTGCTTCATGCTCTATTTCTGCATCGACGTGGATGGATTAAAGATAGATCATGAACATATATTATTTATATTATTTTAAAGGTGACTTGACTTAAAATGTTTTTATTGGCAGAGAAATTAACGTGTATTGTGTTTTTGAACGATCATAATTCATAGCAATGTGGAAATGTTTTGCCAAGTCATCAATCAAAGTCGATGCAAAAATTATATCGCGGTGGTTGAACTTAGTAAGTTTAGTCGGCAACTTTTTAATTTTCAAGGAAACTCTTCACACGTTTCTGTTTTTTTTTTTTTTCAAAGTCGTAAAGGGGTGCAAAAAGCAAGCTTCTCTGCAAAATTGTCACATTCGTAGACGTACAAGTTAAGCTCACGCGGAGAAGACTTTAAGCCCTCTAACCTTCCAATTTGTTTTTAATATTTTCTTGTCTTTTTCTTTTCGTTCTTTTTGGTCCCGTATCATTCATAGATCACGGCATGCTATTACACAGGATATGAATGCATGTGCTCAATAATTTTCTTAACACTTAATTTGGAGATTTGGGAGGCATTTGGAAGAGGATGGTGGATCGTCAAGATCAGGGAAAGCAAAAATAAAAAATAAAAATGATTTTGTTCCATTTACTAAAGCTGAGAAGAACCTAGTTGCGCCCTGTCTTAACGTAACCATATTCAAAAGTAATTGATCAATAAACTCTTGAATTCCTGAGTTGTATTTTCTTAACAATCAGGGATTACTTTAAAAACAAAGGAGAAAAAAGGTTACAATATTACACCATCTATGTAACACCCTTAGCCCAAGAAGGCAAGGTTTGTTAACCTTAGAAGTGTGATCATTAAGAAGTGGCTGTTGTGATTATGGTGAATTGCATGTAGTGACCGACTTAGAATTTGTAGTATGTGTTAATTTTCTTGGTTACAATTAATCAAGTAGATACTGAATTGTTGGATGGCTATATATGATTTAGAGAGTTTATTAAAGAATGTAAATGCCCTAACTAACCTGTGAAATTTTTTTAAGACAAATACTTATGAAAGTGTTATAAAGAGACAAATATGCTTTAGTGTACTTGTTGTAGAATCAGGGCGTTACAATAATTATTAGCAATGACTCCTAGAGTCGTCCCTAATAAATTTTTAATGATAGTGCAAATGCGACAACCCTGACGACCACTTTTGGTCGTTGATCCAATGAACCAGCCTGCCCTTTGGAGATGCCGCGTGGGAAGATGCATTCGATTGGTGAACCTTTTGATTGGTGAACAAATTAACTTTGAGGATAAGTTCGATTCAACCACCCCACTAACCATCAAGTCAACAAACAAGAAAAAGGAGCAGGCATGAAAACTCCGTTCACTTACCTCAATGGAAAGTTTTCAATGTTTGCTTTTCTCAATAAAACTTGTCTCAATTGACCAAGTCAACCTTAGACAGAATAGCCTAATAAATGGTGAATTTTGTTGTCATGTACATTTGCAATCAGTTTCACTATATATATAGCTGTAAATTACAAAAGCAAATCAACGAACAAAATAAAAATTTGTATTTTATTTTGAGTTTAGTTGTTGAGTTGGCTAGTTATACCTACCTATGAATCTCTCATGTGAGAAGCATTCATCTCATTTATTTTATGATTTTCAAGGTGACTAAGAAATCATAGACAACTACCAAAGTGGAGGCACGTCATTTTCAAAGTGGAAATTGAAGCCACCAATCATTTCAAATTGGAAACTAATTAAGAAATTCATTATCATAAGAAATTAGTCCAAGCTCCTAATGATATCATGCTTCATGCTCTATTTCCACATCCACGTGGATGGATTAAAGATAGGTCAGCATATATTATTTTGAAGCTATGCTTGGTACTACAAGTATCTTGTAATATTAATTTAAAAATTGATTGATACTTTCACATCAGCACTGTAAGAGCATTACATGCTCTCTTTTGGTTAGCTATTGTCGGGATGGGTACTTTTGTGATTTCCCTTATAAATCATTCTCTCCTATTCAACTTTAATGTCATTTATCTCCTTACCCAAGTTTATTGGTGTTGTGTAAAAAAAAAAACTGACAGATAAGAGTAGATTCCAACCTCTGAAATTGTGTGTTTTGTAATTTGTCCGGTCAGTTGCTACAAAAACACGAAAAAGCAAGCAAGGAGGGAACTAACATTTGAAGTTCGGGATAAAAGTAAAAAGATTAAAAATTTTAGGGGTCAAAATTTAATTTCTAAAGATTTATAAGAATTTTTTTTTTAAAATATGATGGCTTGAGAGCACCCCAAAAAACAAGTTAGAGTAGAGCTCATCCAATGACAACTTGACTATCCCCCTTTTACTGTTTTCCATATTTGAATAAAAAAAAAAAAGGACGACTTGACTTTTTTTTTTTTTCTCTATTCAAAGTAGAGGACGACTTGACTTAAATGTTTTATTGGTAGACAAATTGATGTGGATCATGTTTTTGAACGACTGTGACAATGTGGAAATGTTTTTCCAAGTCAATGCGAAAATTATATCGTGATTTGGTTTTTTTTTTTTTTTTTTTTTTTTTTTAAGCAATATTGGGGAAAAGGGAAAAGATCAAGGTGGATCATGTCCACTCTTGATACGTGCAGCAGAGAGAAAGGGGAGAGAAGTGGGAATGCTTCCATAAACATTATGAGAAGCGGCCCATTTGGCAACTAAATGTGCCCGGAGATTTATACTCCTAGAAACCTTGGTCGCAGACCAAGAAGAAAAAGAAAACAAAATTAAAATTACATCGTGATGGTTGAACTTTGTAAGTTTGGTCGGCAACTTTTAAATTTTCAAAGAAACTTTTCACACGTTTTCTAATAATGTAAGTCCTTTGTTAGTCCTCATGTCATGATCAACATTTACTCGGATTCACACCAAGTCAATGGTGATTAAGGCATAGCAGAATGAAGGAAATGGACACTAGGCTCTGTTTGTTAACACCTCTTCTTTTCTCTATT